>CM047745.1:15650735-15841592 GCA_026225825.1 Pistacia integerrima | reverse complement strand
TCTATCTTAATGGGACAATCCTCTAATAGGTTTTAAACCTAATCTCTCTAAAATCTCATGTGTAATGAATGAATGTATGGCTCCAGAATCAATTAATGCATAAAGAGGAACTGAATGAAATAACAACTGACCAGTAACTACGGATGGGCTAGCTTCAGCTTCACTTTGGGCTACTGTAAACAGTCGAGCATTGGTACCTCTAGATGTCTGTGTTGTGGGTGCAGGAGGGCTTTACAATCTTTCATCATATGCCCTGGCTGCCGGCATCTGTAACATACATTTCGGCCCAAATCTCTAAGACACTCCCCATAATGATTTCTTCCACACTTCTGGCACTGGGGAACTTCATTAGTTCTCGGCTTTTTATTCTGCCAATCCCTCCTGTTCTTCTTGGGTTGAAACTTTTTCTTATTTCTCACCTCTCTATTCATAGGGGCATCAACTCTATCTCTTTATGGACCAGGAGGTAGAGCACTAGGGGCTACTATTGATGGGGTTAAAGGGGTTAGCTTATTCAAATATTTCTGCTCGTAAAGCTCGTTCCAAAGCTTCATTGTATGTCTGAGGGGGCTGGGCACCGGCTATCACATCTCGGGCTATTTCTGGTTTTAGCCCATGCACGAATTTATCTCTCCTCAACTTTGGTGTACTCACTACTCCTAGCGCAAACCTTGCTAGAGAATTGAATTTCACTGAATATTCTTTCACTGAATTAGCCCCCTGTTGCAAACTAATAAACTCCTAAATCTTTTCATGGACTCGATCAACTGTTCTATATTCTGCCTCAAACAATCTCCTAAAATCTCCCCAGGTCATCAAAGTTGTATCATGAGTATCCTCCATCAATTCCCACCATATACGGGCAGCAACCCTAAATAAAAAACTGGCATATTGAATCTTCTCCCGATCTGTCATAGGGAAAAGTGCTATCGTACGCTCCACTGATCTGAACCACTCATCTGCCACTAGTGAGTCCACTGTACCCCTAAATTTTGACGGCTGGTGTTGACTAGGCAACCCATAAATCAGCTCAATACGATTCTGCACTACTGGGGGTACCAGCCTCTCTCTCTCCTCTCTAGGGGTCGGTACAATCACCGAGGTCTCAACTCTCTCGCACGGAGCCTCCCCGATTTTACGCAAGACTTGTCTGATAATATTACGAATCCTCGCTTCATCGAGGACAGGGGGAGTAGATTCTGGAGGGTTGGAAGGTTCACCCGTGCTCATTTCCTTCCTACTGCTTCCTCGGGTTCTACGTCTCATCTGCATAAACCAACACTTTTAGTCAACTCAATTCACTCATCTACTACAAGTAAGGAAAGAATTAACTTACAGCGGTCAGCTACGGAACATCAACGTGGCAAGAGAGGCACATTGTCAAATCCCAAAACCTTTGCTCTAATACCAAAAATGTAATGCTTTCTTTCTAGCTAGTATACTCGTAAAATAATCACTAAAACTCATTAAAAATATATATAAGAAAATACACATATATATACGAGTAATAAAGTATGGGCCCGTATTTAATTTTTCTTTATATACAAATATTTACAAAATGTTCTCAAAAATAGCAACTTGACAGTGTAGCCTCCCTTCCACTGCGTGACGTTCCGAGCGACCGTAACTTACCTATTACCTGGAAAACATTAAAAACAACGGAGTGAGCACTAATGGCTCAGTAAGTAAACCCACTATGCTACCCTTCTCTCTCTCCGTTGCTTAAAATTCCAAATTTTCTTTCCTTATATCACATTTTCCGATTATTGTTTATTCTTTCCCTGTTCTTCTCTCTATTGTTTCTCTATTTTGCTCTCTGTTTTGCTCTCTCCTCTGATGGAACTTCATCTGGATCCTAAACTACTAGCACTGGATTTTTGACCTATCAGTAGTAGGGTTTGTGTTGTCTCTTCCGACTTCTAGAATAATGGGTGCTAGCTAAGTGGTCAGCAGCTCGATTAGTTTCCCTATGAGTTTTTCTCTCTGTTTTCTAAATTTTTCACTACCCATGATAATGAGCATGGTATTATGCATATTCATGATGCAAATGCATAAATTATGCATTTTCTTTTCTATTTTTCTTATTCTGTTTTATTTTTTCTTGATTTCTTTCTTTCTTTTCTAGTCTTTCTTTCTATTCTTTCTTTCTTTTCTATTTTTTCTATTCTTTCTTTCTTTCTATTCTTGCTGATCGGACTCGGTTAAGGCATAGATTTGGAGCCTTGGCCGTGTGAGTGAATTCTATAATTCTGGGTACAGTCCTCATCCACACACATTTCTAACAGACTATACATTTCTTTTTTCTGAATTCCGAGGTCGCTCACTAAAGGCGGCGTGCATGTGGGACTATGTCACTCACAGCTCCCCATCGCAACAACCTTCTCTTCTTTTTATCTTTTTTTACACTTCTTTAAGAAAAATTCAGATTTGAATATATTTAATATTCTCATTTCTTTCTATTTTCTCTTTAACATATTTTAGGGCATTTTCATGCTCTTATGAATATATATGCATGTAGATGGTTTCATGCTTATAATTCTTTCTAACTTCACATATTTAAATGCAATTATGCATTATGGAATGCAAACATGTCCTTCTCTACCATCTACAAACACATCCCAAGGTAACACATAATTATACTCATACATGCACTTCTCCTTGGCATTTCATCAAACAATTCATGTGCACAAATCAACACTAATTTGGCTACACTTTTATCTCTATTTTGGGCCACAAAAAATTTGGAATAAACTCCTCCATAATTAACACCAAATCTGCCCAAAATACACACTTCAAAATTTTCACTTCGATTCTTCGAAATCTCATCCAAACATTCATCAAATAACAACTACACCAACACAACTTCTCATGGATAGGTTCTAATCATTATTCAACACCAAATCCATCAACAATTCTACATATAACACATATATATATGCATAAAGAAAGTTCTCTACACAACATAACTTAAATCATACTTAAGGTAGGATTTACTTACCTTTGATATGAGCAAATTCAACCCTTTAAGAATCTCATTTGATCAAACTCTCTTCCTCTTAAATCCTATGAGCATAAACCATCAAAATCAACACTTTAAAAACTAAAATTCACTTCTTAGTGCAAGGATCTTACCTATAGAAGCTTAAGATTGAAAATCCACTCAAAAACACCAAAAACCTTTGAATTTCCTTTGAAGAAAATTGAAGAATTTGAGAGAATATGGAGGTCCAAGTGGCGTGCAAGTGGGTAAGAGTGGCTAGGGTTTCACTCTTCAATTTGATATAACATCAAAATTATATATTAGTTTCCCATTTTGCCCTTGCACTTTCTTTAAAATTCCATCTATGTCCCTTAGTCAATTACCATAATGCCCTCATTTTTATTGCATTCTCCATGAAATTCTATCTCTTTTCACTCCCCACAATTTCAACTAATTTTGATTGAAAAGACAATTTTACCCTTAATGCAAGTTTAAGGCATTTTCTTCACATTTTCCTTAAAATAACCTTAGCAAAAATCAACTAAAGGCATCAGAACATAAATTAAATTACGTACCTCCATGTGGGTGTTACATTGATTCCATCACCAAACACCCCGCCTGACACCACCATCGACATCAAATTCATCTCCACATCAAAACCCCTATCACCCTGAACTTTTGATTGGCTAACGATCGTCATCTCTGTTGCCATCTGATTTGCGATTTCTTGCCCAGATCATAGCGATGTATTTGATAGATTTAACCCTTCAAGGACTTATGGGAATTTCGTAAGGGTATTTCTGTTAAATTCCAAACTTGCTAGACCATTGGTAGACTTCTGGTTAGACCGATCCGACTAGTAAAAATTGGAATCGAGCCCTTGACCAGGTCAAGGGGTGGTCTAGTTTTCAAAACCTTCTGACTATCATCCTTATGTTAAGAGATAATTAAGGAAATTAAATGAGCCAATGAATATGAAGCCCTGCGTGAGGTCCAGTTTTTAGAACCATCTTACTATCATCCTTATGTTAAAGGATAATTGAGGAAATTAAATGAGCCAATGAATATCAAGCCCTGCGTGACTAAAACTTGCAATTGTCAAATTAAAACTTGGACAATGGCTGGCTAGCTAATGTCACTGGTGCTAACACCAATTAGTGTAAGTATTACTTTCATTTGAGTTGACAAGTCCTTTGTCATCTATCAAGCAAGTTCAGGGCACTTTCAGGAGAAAAAAAATTTCATGCATGTTTATCACCAAGGAAAATGATTAGTGTCTAGTGATAATCACAAAGTAAAAATTAGATAATTTCCATGTGATAATCACCTATTTTTGTACTAAAAATTACATGAAATTTTTTATCACCAATGTGTTTTGTTAAATAGGTTTCTTTCATTGTATTTTTCTTTGATTTGATGTATAAGATCATGCCTTTATAATAAATAAAGACTCCTACTTTGATCTTGAGCTTTTATGTAAATTCTTAAACACACTTGAACTTTGTTTCCTTAATTCTTACCGATAAAGAAACCAAGGAAAAAAAATTAAAAAAATAAAGAAGAAGCAATCCTCACCTACAAATTGACAAATATCAAATATTTTTAAATATTCTAACATACATACAAGTATTCTTACTTGTATTATAAGAAGCAATCCTTACCTACAAATTAACAAATATCTCTCGATCTAGAACATGGTTGTGGAATATTCATATTTGTTAAACTTATGAGTTGTGTGTATGCACAACAGTTATGTGTCCACACTGGTTGCCAATTCTTTTATTTGGCTTATTTCCCCTATTGTGTGTGTGCACACCAGTTCTTGTGCACACTATTTGCTAGACTTGTGTCTTGGCTTGTTTCGTTTCGAGTGTGCATGCACAATGGTCTGTGTTTACACTCTCGTTTCAGATATTTTGCAACCCAATACGAGTTGCATATATGATAAAGTAGAAAAGATATTGTTATCTTTGTCTCTTACTTTGTAGGACCTCTTTACATATGTCACAAAATGCTTAGGTGGTCCTAGGGAATAAAGTAACCTTTCCCGATTTGCTTTGTGGTCCAAACCAAAAGAAGGAATATTTTCCTTATTTGGACAAACATTGGGTCAGCCCCTTGTTGGCTAATGTGGCACTTCATTGCTAAGCAAGAAACTCTTCATTATATATTTCTTCTTCTTGCGTAAATGAATCTAATCTTTTTGGACATTTTGTTTCATTTTGTACTTTGAATTTCTTAGAGTATTATTTCTTTTAAAGGTTCAAGGTTCTTTCTCCATTAGTACGAAAACCTCACCATAGCAAACATTGACTTGATGGCTCTTGGAACGTGGTTCCTTTGCTAATGCTAGTGCATTGCTTCAGCACTTGAAGCTTGGTGGTTTACAAGCTATTCACGGGTGTGTTCCCGGCGTGAAGTAGATCCAAAGAAGTTGCTACACGTTAAGGATTCAGAGTGTGGTGCTAAGTGTAAAGTTGAACAGGGAGTTCTTTTTACTGTAACTTAGATCAACTTTGAACTATATCTTGTAATGTGTTTTTGACTTAGTGGATTGCTTCGATCTGGACAAGGTCCCATGGATGTAGGCTAAAAGTGGATTTAGCCGAACCATGTATATAGTTGTGTTCTTTACTTTCCGCACTTATGTTTGATGTGTTCAAATTGGAATTGCTTAATCAACTTGGTAACATTCCACTGCACCTTAAAATGGATACTTAAACGTCAAAGTGTGTTAATCGAATTCCCAATGTGATTGGCATTAAAATGTATTGCATGATTCATTTTGTGAATTACTTGTATTAAATGACTTTTATTAGTGTTTTTGTCATCTTATGATCCATTATGCACACACTTCTAAAGGTGGTTACCTTCACAAGTGTGAGCACTTTTACCTATGAGTGTTCACATCGTTTCTGGCTGATATTTTTCTTTAAATCACACCTCACGTATTTGTTTTTCTTCTGGACAAAATTATTCCTTAATTGATTCTCTATCTTATTCTTTACACTTGTCTACTGTTTATTTGCTGAGTAAGAAAAGGAATATTTCTCTTGTCTATGGTCCCAAAATGTCTTGTGGCAAAAGAAAGACATAAAAGTTAAAGTTTAACTTTTTTGTACCCCATCCTTTAATGTGTTGATCCTTTATATTCTCCCGTTTTATTTTTGTCTGAGAAGAAACCTTATTACATTGTTTTGCCTCTCTGAATATTCTCTGAGGTTCTTGTTTTTGCTAAGGTTTCTTACTATACTTTGGTAGGCTTAAAATTACCCTCATCACTTATCCTTGTGTGAGATCTTTGAATGTTGTTTTCCTTTGTGACGAGAGCTTGAATGCATGCTACTGTCATGTTTTCATTGTTGAACCTTAAGAGAAACTCTTCTTTAACATGACGTTGCTGTGTATGTGAAGCTTGTTGTGATGGCTTGAAGTTCAACCAAAGAAGATAGATCGTTGTGTAGAAAACAGGGAGTGTTTTACTACTATGGTTATCTTGCTTTGTATTTGAACTCATAAGTATTTCATAGTGAATTTGCTTCCTCTGGACATGGTCCCATAGATGTAGGCTTGATGCTGAACCATGTAAAAATGAGCGTGTTCTTTACTTGTTTTTATGTATGTTTTAATTCAGTTATTCTCAACTCATTTGCACTAAATTGAACAAGTAACCCATTCAATATAAGTTTTAATCACTTGGTAACCCCTTTAAAACTTATAATTGGTATCAGAGCGGGTTCTGAAAAATTATTTCAGTTGATCCTTGCTTGTTTGTTAATTCCTTTCTCGTGTCTGGTTAAATAGATCAATTCATTTTTGTTCTGTGTGATCTCTTCTTTTTGTGTGACCATATTTTCTGTTCTGTCATTATGAGTTTCTTTGTTGAAGGTGGATCTACTCATAGACCACCATTGTTGGATGGAACTATTTTTTCCTTCTAGAGCCCTAGGATGAAAGCCTTCTTAAAATCCATTGATGAAAGGGCTTGGAATGCTTGTGTCGTTGGTTGGAAAGAACCACAAGTTGTAGGTGCAGAAGGTAGTAATAGGAGAAAGCCCCTTGATTAATGGACTAAAGTTGAGTTGGAAGAGTCTAATTTCAACTCTAAAGCTTTTCATGCACTCTTTAACGCTGTCAGTATTGACCAAATGAAAAACATAGCCAACTGTGAAACAGCTAAAGATGCATAGGATAGACTCCAAGTTAAGAATGAAGGAACTGACACTGTTAAAAAGTCCAGATTTAGGAGATTGATTACTGATTGTGAAAATCTTTTTATGCATGATGATGAGTCTATCATTAATTTTCATGGTAGGTTATGTGATATCACAAATGAATGCTTTGCCTTGGGTAAAATATATACTAATGCTGAACTTGTCAGGAAATTTTTGTGCTTTCTACCTATGAAGTTCATGTCCAAAGCAACTTCTATCGAAGAATGCCGAAATCTGGACGAGATGCAGTTGGATGAACTCATTGGATCAATTCAGACTTTCAAACTCAACCTGAAATGATGGGAGAAGAAATCGGGAAAGGGTCTCGCTCTGAAGCATGAGGTAACATCCAAACCTTCTATGTGTGTTGTCTCTGTGATGGTAAAGAAGATGAGTGTTGATGCGTGTTTATTATAACATGCAAAACTAGCAAGTGCACTAGTCGCTCAAGTAATAAAGTGATGGGTAGGATATCGTTCCCACGAGGACCGTAGCAAAGCACTAAGTTTCCTAACGTTATCAAGTTGAAGTAATCGAATTCTTTGGATTGGTGGGAGCAATTTTAATGAAAAAGTAAACAAAACTGAAAGTAAACAAAGAATTAAATCTTAACTAAGAAAGCAAAATAAAACACAGAATATCAATTCAAGTAAAACGGGTAGGGTTTTGACTTCGTTTGGACTTTTATGGGTTAAACCTAAGAGTTACACTATTTTCACATTCATGCGCAATGGTTGTAAAACGGATTCACTAATCTATTAACATACCCTCTCGGGCTATGTTTTCCTATTCATCCTTATTAACTTTCCGCACCCAACAAATTGAAGGTTAATAATTCTAAATTCATTAAGCACAAGAATCCTAAATTGATTTCATTAATTCTTGAATCTATCTCTAGCATCCAATACTATAATGGTGATTACCCAAGAAGCCTAACATGAATTATTTCTCAATCTCATCATGTTCATCACATACAACATTTAAATTCAGAGTAACACACAACCAAAGCTTATTCACATGGAAATAACACAATCAAATACTTAACCCATATAAAATCCAAACTACAATCAAAACCCTAACCCATAGAAGATTAGTTCATAGCTAAGTTAACACTACAAAAACAGAAAATAGAAATAAACAAGTTAAACATAATGAAAATGAGATGAAAAACAAGAAATCTCCCCAAAAGATGAATCTTCTAGTAAAAATCCGAGTCTTTCCTTCAACAATCCGAAAAACTCCAAGCTTTTCTCTCAGAAAAGTATAAAAACGGCTAAACCTAAAAAGCTGAAGATCCCTCAACAAAAGGTTAAGTTTTTCTTTTATACTCAGTCCAAAAACCCAGCCAAAAACACGTACAACACGAAACTGTGCGTTTACAAAACTGAATAAGTTGACTGTCACCGCGGCGAAGAATGAAAAATTCCACATCGTCTCTGCCTTACTTTGCCGCGGCGAAGACAATTTCTTCGCCGGGGCGAAGCTCCTTCAAAAGTTCTAAAATTTACAAAACTGCCACTCTGCTTGCTTCTTCGTTCGATTCTTCGATTTTCGGCTCTCTTCCTTGGAAACAAGCTTCATCGTGCGTTGTCCTGCTCCGGAACTCTCCTATCTTCTGAAATCCGCTCATTTCTGAGTCAAAACTATCCGATTTTGTCTTTATTCGCTCAAAAACTCCATTTTAACCTGAAACACGAAAAGTAGAGAATTAAGCACCAATTCAGGTAAAAATGCACTAGAAAGTACCTGAAATCCGACAAAAAGATCAAATAAAAACTGTATAATTTACGGATTATCAAGTGTGCCTTGCTCACAATGAATTTTGCTAAATTCTTGAAAAAGAATATGAGAAAACCTAGGTTGAACAAAAAAGGTAAACAACCTTTTGTGAAGAAGCCTTCTAACCAAGTTGGTCAAGGTGCCTTCTCAAAACGATTTTTAAGAGATAATGAGAAGAAAAACAAAGGCATCAGGTGTTATGAATGTGAAGGGTATAGACACATTCAGTCAAAGTGTGCGAACACTCTAAAGAGAAAAAGGAAAAGTCATGGTTGTCACACTAAGTGAAAGTGATGACAGAGAGAGTGGAGGTGATGACGTTAATGAGGATGAGAATTTCCTGGCTTTTATTGCTAACCAAGAGGACAGTAGGAGCGTGTCCTCGGATGACTCAAGTGATGTTTATAAGGAGTAGAAAGAGGCTTATGATAAGATGTATGATTCATGGGTGAAAGCCATCAAAAAGATCAAATCCCTTGAATCTGAAAACTACACCTTAACATAAGATAAAAAAGTGTTGAATAATAAATTGATAGCTATGTTTATTGATTTATCTAACAAGGAACTTCTGTTAATCAAGTTGTAAATGAACTAACAGAGGCCAAGACAATTGTTGAAAGATTGAATGCAGGTTCTTATAAACTTGATGAAGTTCTTGGCCAAGGGAAGTCATTTGGTGACAAAACTGGTTTGGGTTTTTCCCCTTGAGCAAGTTCTTCCAAACTTGGTGTGACCACTTTTATTAAGGCGAGCACTTCGAAACCAGTTGTGACCACCACTGTCAACACAGTCTCGACCAGAATGTTCTTACTACACCTCTTGATTCTTTCCGTAAGGTAAAAAGGTTTGCTCCTATTTGTCATTTTTATCAAAAGAAAGGTCACACTAGACCAAAGTGTTTCAAGCTCATTGCATATTTGAAAAGATGGATTGGAAATCATGTTTTTCCCTCTCAAAAAATCCTGCATCAAAACAATTTTTTAAGCACAACAAAACATGGAGACCTAAGTCTAGTACCAATAGTTTGGTTGCTCATACATCATTGCTTGCATTTCAAAATGACCAATGGTACTTTGACAGCAAGTGTTCAAGGCACATGATAGGTACCAAAAGTTTGTTGATTGAACTTGATGTTAGACCGATCGTCACAGTCTAAAAATTAAACCTAAATACCATAGTAGCGGTAAGCAGAATCGAATCCACAGGGAGCAAGACTAACAACCTAATGTATTTTAAGTAGCGAAAATGAAATTGGCAATGGATTAATGAAACTAAAAAGACTAAATGCAAATAATGAAATAGTGAAATTAAAACAAATAAAGACTTTATAATAAAAATGTTGCCGTTACGGTTTTAGTTCGACACGAGACCGACTCACACAATTCTCCTCCACCCTCTACGATCCCCTAAACCTACAAGGCAAGGTAAATCAATGAAATGGTTTCCCGACACTCTAGGTATAATCTATCCTGTCTCACCCGATCACTCAAGTTCGATTGGTTAAAGACTATCATTGAACATCGATAAACGCTACAAGGCAATACCACTAGTTGGTACGTGATTAACAAATACAATTTGTCAACAAGTAATATCCAATCAACCAACTTCACAATAAACACAACAATAGTAGAAATTAAATTAAATCTGAACACAACTCAATTACAATCGATGCGAAGTAATGACAAGCAATATTCATCATTTAATTATTTCAAACCAATGTTTATCATTCAACAAGTTCTATGAAAACATTAAATCATAATGGACAACAATATTCATCACAAGTTATGCTCAAATCATATTAAAGTATCGAAATCAATCATGAAACAAAAACAAATATAATCCGAAGCAAAATACTACCAAATGTCCTATAATCGGGCTCATCCAACTAGTCGAGAGCCGATTAGGAGAGTCGTGGAGTCAATCCCGATCTCGCCTATGCCGTAACAGACAATCGGGAGCTTAGCCGCTCATGGTGGTGATGACGGAGGCCGAAACGGTGGAAACGGGGCTGACCATGGCGGAGAGGAGGTAACCGACAGCGATATGATGCGAAGAAGGGGCGAAAATGACCAACGGACAACCCGGAATACGAACAGCCGCACTTTGCCGGAAAACGTTAATTTTTCGGCGGGTCTCCGAAAAACGGTGGCGGAAATGGGATCCAAAGGTACCGATGGAAAGCTCTGGTAATGGGGAGTTCAAATCAGGTCCTGGGGAGGTGAGAAGTCGCCAGAAATGAGCAGGATCTGGCCTGGAAGATGAAGAGTCGCGACGGCTAAATCGCGGATTCCGGCAATTTTCGCGGCAGCTGAAGCTAGGGAAGTGTAGATCCGGCTGTGGGGAAGGGAGGTCGACCCTTGGGGAGTCGAATCGTTGTCGAAAAATGGCCAAAACTGGCTAGGAAGACGAAACGACGCGGTGGTGGAAGATGAAACGCCGCGGCTACTTCCGTGATTCGCGGTGGTGGTCCGGGACGATGGGATGACGACGATCTGAGGTGGAGGAAGTCGAAGAATCGCCAAAAATGGAAGACGAAGGGTCGCCGAAAAACGTTATGGATGACAGCCCCCCTGTTCACGCGATCTGCAATTTTGTTTTATAGAACAAATTGCAAAATATCAGTTTGGTCCCTGCATAATTGAAAAGTGACAAAATCAACCCCTTAAAACATGACATTTTACCCCCTAAACAGCATAAATGAGAAAAAATCACCCTTAATCCATAAACCACAACCTAATATCAACTCATATACTTTCCAAAATCATTCCAAACACGTTAAATTCATAAGAAAAATATTAGGAAGCGATTTTCGTGAATAAATTCATAAATTCTTTAATTGTCTCAATATACTTCAATTTAATCACACATGGGGTATTTTTATCACCAAAATAGAGTCACTTTCATGACTCTAACACTTGAATTTGTTGAGGCTGGTCATGTGACCTATGGTGATGGCAAAAGAGGTAAAATCCTTGGTAAAGGATCTATAACTATTCATGGTTTCCCTATGTTGAATGATGTGTTCTATGTTGAAGGTCTTAAAGCTAATCTCATGAGCATAAGTCAAATCTGTGATAAAGGTTGTGTTGTGAAATTTTCAAAAAAATTATGTCAAGTTTTAAATAACGATGGAACCTCAGTTCTTGAAGGAAAAATATCAAATGATAATTGCTATCTTTTGACTAACAAAGTTTCATGTTTAAGTTCCAGCACTGATGATGTTGATGTTTGGCACAAAAAACTTGGACACATAAATTTTTGAGATGTTGTGAAACTCTCTAAGAAGGATGCTATGAAAGAACTACCTATTTTAGAGTTCCCAAAAGGTAAAGTTTGTGGCCCATGCCAACAAGGTAAGCAAACTAAGCTTCCTCACAAATCCTTATCTCGATTGAGTACCTCACGTGTTTTAGAACTTTTCCATATGGATTTAATGAGACCTATGCAAACTGAAAGTTTGGGAGGTAAGAGATATGTCTTTGTGTGTAATGATGACTTTTCTAGATTCTCTTGGGTTGATTTTCTAAGGGAAAAGTCTGATACATTTGAAGTCTTTCAAACCTTGATCAAAAAACTTCAAGTTGAACAAAGTTGTTGTGTGAAGAAAGTTGTGAGGATAAAAAGTGATCGTGGAAGAGAATTCAAGAACATTGATTTTTCCAGTTTTTGTGATTCGTAGGATATATGGCATGAGTTTTCAGCCCCAAAAACACCACAACAGAATGGAGTCGTGGAGAGAAAGAATAGAGTTTTTCAAGAAATGGCAAGAGTCATGTTAAATGATAAAAAGTTGCCAACTAGATTGTGGGCTGAAGCAATCAACACTGCATTTTACATTGCAAACAGAGTTTTTCTAAGGAAAGGTACCTCTTAAACTCCATATAAATTATGGAAGGGTAAGAAACCTAATCTATCCTACTTTCATGTTTTGGGGTACAAGTGCTATGTGTTGAATGATAAAGATCACCTAGGAAAATTTGACTTTAAAGTGACAAAGGTGTTTTTCTCAAATATTCTGCAAATAGTAGGGCATATAGGGTGTTCAATATGAGAACTCAATGCATAATTGAATCATTTAATGTTGTTTTCTCTGACTTAGAAGATTTTTTTTAGTTTTCCCATGAAGCAGATATTGATGACTTAACGTCACCTTTTAATGTGACCACTAACCACGATGATGTGTCCACTTCAAATTCTCATAAAGATGTGATCACTTCAAAATCTAAAGTGAACACCTCCGCAGCTCAACGAGGAACTCTTCCAGAAAGACAAGGACTTGAATTAATTGTAGACCACTCTGATGAAATCACTCAACAAAAGACATCCAAAACTAGAGAACCACCCTCTTGGATTAAAAAGACTCATTCGCCATCTATTGTGATTGGAAATCCGGAAGAGGTAATAGTTATAGACGCAAGAAATTGAGTGAAATTAATAATCTATGTTATGTTTCTCTTTCAGAACCTAAAAATGCAAAGGAAGCTCTTGAAGATGACTATTGGATTGCAACCATGCATGAGGAGTTGGAACAACTTAAGAGGAATGACGTGTGGAAACTGGTTCCAAGACCTGAAGGGATTAATGTCATTGGGACGAAGTGGATTTTCAAGAATAAATCCGATGAGTTTGGAACCATTGTGCAAAACAAAGTGAGACTTGTTGCACAAGGGTATACCCAAGTTGAAGGAGTTGATTTCGATGAAACTTTTGCACCAATAGCTAGACTTAAATCCATAAGATTAATGCTAGGAGTTGCCTTCTGTATGAAGCTAAAACTTTACCAAATAGACATGAAGAATGCTTTTTTGAATGGATTTCAGGATCCTCACAAGCCTGATCATGTGTTCAAACTTAAGAAAGCTCTCTACGGATTGAACCAAGCACTAAGAGTATGGTATGATAGGCTAACCTCCTTCCTTCTTGATCATAATTTCATTAGAGGTAATGCCGACAAAACCTTGTTCATAAAGCATGAAAGAGGTGAATTTTTGTGTGCTCAAGGTGAATTTTTGTGTGCTCAAATTTATGTAGACGATATTGTTTTTGGTTCTACTTCTCATACTCAACTTGAAAAAATTATTGCGTTAATGAAAGATGAATTTGAGATGAGTATGGTGAGAGAACTTAGCATGTTCCTTGGTCTTCAAATTGAACAAATTGATTATGACATGTTTGTCTCCTACTCTAAGTATGCTAAAAACATGCTCAAAAGATTCAATCTTGAATCTGCCAAGCATGCTAACACACCAATGAGCTCCACTCTTAAACTTTCCAAGGATGAAAAAGGTAAAAAGATTGATAATAAGTTGTTTAGAAGCATGATAGGGAGATTGTTGTATTTGATAGCAAGTAGGCCTGATTTGTGTTTTAGTGTAGGTGTGTGTGCACTACAAGAAAAACTACATTCTGTAACCAATTTTTTAGCAACTAACCAGAATTAGTTGCAGAAAGGCTACATTTACCAACTAAATTGCCATTGGTCGGGCAAAGAGGATTAAAATTTTGGGGTCCACATGTTCCAACTTTTGGCATCTAAAGTTAATGTTCTGCGACTATTTTGTCAATCATAGAACAGGTTGCTTTAGTGACTAATAAATTTAGTTGCAATTTTTAGCGGGCTATTTTTCCCTCCATAATTTGACAATTTACATCTAAAATATTATATTTTGCATCTACATTATTGGTTACAAAAACCAATTTTTTGCAACTACCCCTTAGTAGCTAAATTAGTTGCGAATAATTAGGAATTTATTAGTAACTATTATGATTAGTTACAGAAAAATAAAATTACCAAAATATCCCATATTTGGACAATAATTACAAGGGCCCTAAGGTATTTTTAGCAACAAATGTTTGTGTTCATATTAACAATAGTTGCAAAAAATTATATACAGCAACTAAATTCGGTTTAGTTGCCAATTTAAGTTGAACAATTCATGTTCCTCCCAAATTATTTGTTCCCGCCAGACTTAAATTATAGGCAACTATGACTAATTCTTTCCTAACTAAATATTTAGTTACAAATTGACTTGTTTGGAAAATATAATTATATTTAAAAATTAAACAACTAATTAAAAGCCTTGCCTTTTAAAGTTATTTACAGAAAACCCTAACCTACATAAAGCAAGCCTTTTTCTTAATTTCCAATCTCTTCTCCACGCAAATCCCTAGCTATTTCCCCAAATTTCCCAAATGCATAACTTACCTAGCTCTTCTTTTCTGGACATGTCTTCATCTTAATCGCGTTTGCCTAAATTTCCCAAATGCAGAACCTCACGTCATCTCTTCTCCACGCATCTTCATCTTTCGATTGATCTTCTTGGCTTCCTTCATTCATCCAATACGAGGCAGTCCCTAACCTCCTGTAAGTACAAATTTTGGTTCTTTGGTTCTCTCATATGGTAACATTGAATCTGATTTCAAATTTTGAGAAGCTGGTGTATTTTCATGTATTGACATTGCATTGATTTCAAATACTTGATTTTTGTTTGATAACTTGTGAATTGGTGCCATTATTATAGGCATCCTTTCTTTGTTCACTTAGAGGTCTTATTGGCATCTTAGACTTTAATTTCCTTGTTATGGATTTGACTAAAGAAACATGATAGTGAGGGGCAGGTTGAGGAGTATTAAATCTATCATAGATTTTTTAAAGAGAATGTTGAAGGCTGAATATCTTTGTGGGTCTATTCTTTATGCCAAAATGTGTTGTCAAAGTCTGTTGGTGATTTGGGAAACAACTAGTAAACAGATAGCAAATACATCATCCAAGACTAGAAGAAATTAATGATAAATGGATACTAGACAACTTGAAATGGGTAAACATATGATTATGATGTTATTTTCATTGTGGTGCTATTTAAATTCTCTTGTGCTTTTCTTGTGTTGCTATATTAAGTGCATGGACTAATTCTATGTTTCTTTTTTTATAACTACTATCTTGGATTTTCTGATACAAGGATCTGAACTTGAGTTGCTGTTTCTTTTTATTGCTGATCGTTTATAAGACTTCTTATTTGTTTGGTTTCATATGTTTTCTTGCTTGTCAAATCGACACATGCAAAGACCTATATTATTCTTAATTCAGAAAATTGTAAGGGAGCTTCCTTGATCAAACTTTTTTGATACAAATATAATCAGTCCATCAGTCCAGGACCAGGAAGTTCGTTGCTTATTTTTTATATTATTACTATAGATTGTGAAACTAGAAATTGTTTGAGCTTTTTTGTTTTTTATTTATGATAGTTTCTCAATCCCTTTCTGATGATCTATATTTTTATTTTATATGTTATTAATGGTAAGAGTAGAGGAATCACTCTGTCAAAGCTTGCCATGCATCCCTGTTTTGCTTAAGCCTATGATCCCACTCTAGTAATTGAACTACGACCATGGCTATTATCTCCACTATTAAATTTCACCATTATTGCCTTTTTATGTTTTTTTTAATTTGAGTTAACTATCTAAAAGAGAAAATATTCCAAATACTTATCTTAATTTATTTGACTTTTAAAACATAGTAAGGTAGGTCATAAAAAAGGACTGACTAGTATTTTTATTTGACCAATAAGAAGAGTTGAGAATTTAGTTTCAAGTGTTCTTAGTTCTTGCTGATTGCTGATGGTGGGCTGGACTTGAATACAATCAAATTAAAAGAAGCTTTGCCCTTTTTTCTACTCCATTATCAAATGTTCAACATTTTGGATAGAAACGAATATCCTGTTTTTGATGGAACTTCTTTTTATTGTTGACCGTTTATAAGACTTCTTATTGGTTTGGTTTCGTTATTCATATATAAATATTTACCAACTGTTTAATTTTTCTTTTGGGTTATACGTCTATTGTGTTTGCTCTTTTTGTTAGCCTTTTTATCGAATTTTCAATACCATGGTTTCTTAGAAAGCATAAGTCAAATTCTATTATCCTTAGGACCTATATTACAAGACTTCTAATTTTATTAAAATTGGGAATGTTGGCATTTTTATGTGGGTGCATCTTTTTTTTTTTTTTTTTTTTTTTTTGATCTTATTGTCATGTGGACTATATAAAGTAGAATTATATTTTTGTGTAGAATACCCAAGGAAAAAGAAAGGTGACAAGGAATAATCAATTAATTGATAATGGCAGAAATGACAAAGATGGAAGAATTGTCTTCTACATCCAGCTTTTTGTTTATAAAATTTTTTTGAGGTTTGAGTCATGCATAAAGAACAATAATGAACCTGATGAGACCAACAACATATTAGTGTATATGAGGAAAAATAGAAGGCGTAAAAAAGGTGATGAGGGACTACGTGTCAGGTGATATGCGTGAAGCAGGGGTGGTATTCTGTTTGTGGGAAAGTGACACTTGGCAAGGGCTCATTCGTGGAGGAGCTGAATTCAGTTATAGTAACAGAGTACTAAGAACAAAAGGGAATTAGAAGGATATATTTGGGATATTGATTTTGTAGAAGGGAAAAGGGTTGGGGAGGTGCTGGCCCTCGAAGTCTAATAGGTTTCCTTATTTGTATGCAGGTTCATCTTGGATGAGCTGGTTAATATTACTGTTTGATTATGCTTAACTTTAGTGGATGATGAATTGCATTAGAACTGTGATGTTACTGAGTGTTATTCAATATAGAAATTGAGGCTATTCAGTATTGCTTGTGTATTCAATTGTGTGAAGTATTTAGAATGTTCTAGTGTGATTGGTAATTCTAAGTTGCTGAGCATTGGAGTTCAGAGTGAATTGCGTGATGGCCTGTGAGTGAACTTGCAGGGAAACCTTTGGTTTTTATCTGAACCATAATGTACTTAATTGACTTGTAATGCATTCACTTAAAATTTAGAGTGTGGTATTTCTTAATTTTCATATAAGGAAAATGACATATTCTTGATAAATTATAAAATTATAACCTAATTATTTTGTTTTGACTAAGGTAGCACACTTTAAGGTATTTGAGGATCTTAAAGTTGACTTGAAAATCGAGGCTGAGAGCAGTGGGGGCATCACTACTACTACAACCATAAAAAAGAAGGTATAAGTTAAGTAAATTGATATTTAATTAATTTATTGATGGTTTATACTCATTTACATTATCACTAGTACTATATTCTTTGTATGGATGAATGTGGTTTAATTGGGTTGAGTATTGTCTTTGTGATAGAACATATTTATGATATTGAATTTATGTTTTGTTTGCAAACCTAGAAGTTCACAATGGATAGAAGATGGATGTTGATTTGATTTTATATTTTTGTGAAGTGTTGTTGATGATGCTTTTGTGGAGATTGTGATATTTTTGTGAAGTGTTGTTGAAGATGCTTTTGTGGAGATTGTGATAGCTTTGTGAAGTGTTGTTGATGATGCTTTTGTAGAGATTGTGATATTTTTTTGAAGTGTTGTTGATGATGCTTTTGTGGAGATTGTGATAGCTTTGTGAAGTGTTGTTGATGAGACTTTTGTGGAGATTATGCTTAAATTTTTGTGGCATGATGATGTTTTTGTTGAAAATATGTTGAATCTTATTCTTATAAGTCCAAAAGTGGTTAAAGGGAACTAAAGTAAGTTATTTTTAAAATTTTTCATGAATTCATGCATAATTACCATTTTAGAAGCAATTTAAGTGTTAGTTGAAAGGTTTTGTGAGGTTTTTGAAAATTTTTTGTGCAACATGGTTTTAAACATTGAACTATTGGTTCTGTTTGGTGCTAGGTTTGTCCATAATTGTGGTTAGACACTGTTTTGTGTAAATGTCATGTGTTTTAGTGTTTATGCAAGTCTCCCACATACTTTACATGCCCATGGAGCAAAGTTTCATTTATTATCTTGCGTGTGTTAAAAGTGATTAAATGTTGCTTGATGATTTGGTTTTGATTTGTAGCCTAGTTGACTCGAGTGAGTACACTCGAGGGGTGTTCTACACCTAATCCCCTAAAGCTATCTAGCTTGGGAGCGGTTGGCCTAAAGCTCGTTACATGGGTCCTCTAGAAAGCTTAAGAAATCATTACATAGATCATGAGCTTTATAAAAAAAAAAAAAATAAAATAAAGAAATAAAGTCTTGACTTGTAGCCTAATTGGTTCAGGTGAATAAGTTCGAGGAGTGTTCTACACTTAGTGCCCTATAGCCATTTGGTTTGGGAGTCATTGACCTAAAGCCCATTACACGGACCTTCCAGAAAGCTTAAGAAGTTAAGATAAAAAAAAAAAAAAAAATACAAGTGATGAATGAAAAGAAATTATATGTCAAAATCTTGTGTGGAAAATGAGCATTATGTTGCATGTACATAAGTTGGGGAGCTTTGCATGACATTTTAACTTTGTGATATGAATATGAAATGTGTGTTTGAGAAGCTTGAATGGAGATAGGCAAATATTGGCAGAAACTTTAGTTCATTATTTAGAATTGTGTTGTTTGCTTGTTATGTTCAAATTCTTCACTTTACCTTTTGATGAATATCTTGGTTGTTGATGAATATGGTTTTGTATGATTTTGTGAGAATGTTGAAAGAGTTCTTTTAACTTTACTTGAGGACGAGCAAAGAGTAAGTTGGGGAGTGTGTTAGAGTCATGAAAGTGACTCTATTTTGGTGATAAAAATACCCCATGTGTGATTAAATTGAAGTATATTGAGACAAGTAAAGAATTTATTAATTTATTCACGAAAATCGCTTCCTAATATTTTTTTTATGAATTTAACATGTTTGGAATGATTTTGGAAAGTATATGAGTTGATATTAGGTTGTGGTTTATGGATTAAGGGTGATTTTGTCTCATTTATGCTGTTTAGGGGGTAAAATGTCATGTTTTAAGGGGCTGATTTTGTACTTTTCAATTATACAGGGACCCAAGTGATATTTTATAAATTGTTCTATAAAAGAAATGAAATTTCGCGTGAACCAGGGGGTTGTTTATCCATCATTTTCCGGCAACTCTTCACCTTCTCTGATCAAGCTTCGGCGACCCTTCATCTCCTTTTTTGACAACATTTCGGCTTCCCCTTGCTCCGGTCACCATCATCACGTCATCACCACCGTGAAACACGCACGCCACCATGAGCTTTATCTTCCCACTATGATGTTTTGTCTTCCCGGCCAGTTTTGGCCGTTTTTCGGCGACGTTTCAGCTCCCCAAGAGTCGATATTCATTCCCCATGGTTGGATCTGCACTTCCCTAGCTTCAATCGCCGCGAAAATTGTCAGAATCCGCGATTTTGCCGCCGCACCTCTTCATCTTCCAGCCCAGATCCTGCTCATTTCCGATGACTTCTCACCTCCCCAGGACCTGATCTGAACTCCCCATCACCAAAGCTTTCCATCGGTACCTTCGGATCCCATTTCCGCCACCATTTTCCAGAAGACCCGCCAGAAAATTATGGATGAACAGCCCCCTGGTTCACGCAAAATTTCATTTCTTTTATAGAATAATTTGTAAAATATCACTTGGGTCCCTATATAATTGAAAAGTGACAAAATTAGCCCCTAAAACATGACATTTTACCCCCTAAACAGCATAAATGAGACAAAATCACCCTTAATCCATAAACCACAACCTAATATCAACTCATATACTTTCCAAAATCATTCCAAACACGTTAAATTCATAAGAAAAATATTAGGAAGCGATTTTCGTGAATAAATTCATAAATTCTTTAATTGTCTCAATATACTTCAATTTAATCACACATGGGGTATTTTTATCACCAAAATAGAGTCACTTTCATGACTCTAACAATGGATTTGGTTGTCTAATAGGTTGTGCAATGAATATATTCAAGGAATTGACTCTTTCATAGACATAGAAAACAACATTTGGATAGTGAGGGTAAGACCCACTACCCATGTAGAACTTGTTTGAATACAAGATCACATGATATATACACCATTCAGCTACATTTGTATAGACATGGGTTTTCAAGAAGTTATGATGTATGGACTTTTCATGGGGAACATATGAATCTTGGAACCATATTTGACATCATGTCTGGCGATGAAGTGGACAATGAATATGAAGATGATGATGAAATCATGGAAATGCTGAATGATGCTCATGGTCCAGTAAATATGCATATGGATGGGGATTCATCAAATGTAGGTGGTAGTACAGCCCAGAATCTTAGGAGTGTAGACTATGAGAAATTTGATGAGATGTTTGCATATGCTCAACAAGAATTGTATCTAGGGTGCACCAACATCTCAGTCCTAGAGTTCATAGTTAAATTGTTGCATATAAAAGCCATCAGTCACATGAGTGATAAATCATTGACTTGATAATACAATTGATAAAAAGTGTGTTGCCTAAAGGATCCAATCTCCCCGAATCCTACTACGAAGCTAGAAAAATGAAGAAGATGAGGATGTTGTTCCTGTATAAGAAGATGAGTTTGACAAGGGACATTTCATTAGAAATGATTTTGATCCTGACTTGGTTGATGTAACAATTACACATGTTAGAGCTGAAGTAGTGGGAGATGATGTCAATGTTGATGTTGAAGAAGAAGATGATACGTTGATTGATTATTGTACTGATAATGAAAATGAAAATGATTTAATGAGTGATTCTGATAGCAACTTCTGATGGTATGATTGTATGCTTATATGTACTCTTTACTGATTATGTGTATGTTTAAATATAGTTAATGATCTAATTTCGTGAGATTAATTGTATAAAGTGACTTAAATCTTACCTGGTATCTTTTCTCTTATGTTGATGTTTGCAGATTCCGAAGATGGCTCCTAGTACAAGAAGGACCCTAGCTAGACGTGCAAATGTTGTTCGAATGAATTAGAGTGTTGTACAGACTCCTAAAATTGCTGCAAACACTGGTAAAGTTATGATATTGGTTAACATAAGCATACTGAAATATATACTTGGATTTTAGATATTGTCTCCAATGTTTGTTTAAAATTTAAGAATCCATTTTACTTTACCAACATGTAAATAGTCCTTGTGATAACATATTATTTACTAATGATGCATTATTTTGATTTTGTAGGCAATATTGTGGCAAAGAACGTGAGAGGGAAGACTAGAGGAGTTGGATGTGAAAGACTCATACAAACAACGAAGTCGAAGTTGCATGTAGACTTTCAAAAAGAAGATGGAGTACCTATTGGAGTAAATGCATCAAAGTTGAGTAGTGAGGTAGGAATAGTTACAAGGAACTATGCCCCCGTTAGAGTGCTTACTTGGAAGAAAGTTCCCTACAATGTGGAAAAACAAATTATTGCTCGTATCACGGTAATGTCTTTCATATCGTTATCCATATTGTTATACTTCCTTATGAAAATAATATTTAATACCCATATAAGTTTAATGCATGTATATTATTACTGAATTTAGACCAAGTTTGACATTGATGTCATAGAGCCCCAACTACTCAAATGGCTGAAGTACAAACTGTGTAAGAGATTCAATAGCTTTCGGAGTGTCCTACACAAGAAATTCAAAGCATATGCTACTAAGGAGGAAGCATTACAGAATAGACCTTAAGAAATTAAAGATCCCGATGATTTGATATATCTTTGGGACCTTTTTTCTAGTGAAAAGTTTCAAGTTAGGTCAACATGACTTTTAATGTTATTATATATGTATTGTATTTTAATATTAAATTTTGTGGTGTTAGGCACGGTTAAAAACTTATTTTGAGAACCGGTTGAAGATGAGGTGTAACCACCGCGGTGGTTCCAAGAACTTTATTCAACACAAAAAGGAAAAGGTATTTAATATTATTCACCTATACTAATATACAACTTTGTTTTCCTGTTTACTAATTTTATTTCAATTTATGGTCAATGACCATATGAACTGTTAAGGTAAACCAACTTAGGGAATCTGTCGGTCCTATACAATTATTTCATGACACTCGTTGGAGCACCGAGAAAGGGTGGATTAATGAACAAGGAAGAGATCAGATATATGTAAGTTCATCATCTTTCAATTATCAATATAAGGTCTCTTCTGTTATATGTTATGTGTTGTGATCAGGGGTAGTGAAAATGAGTAGCTTTTTCCTAAACATAAATATGCTTCTGCTTTGTGTTATATGTTATGATGAGAGGAATCTATGTTAGTATGAAACGAAGTGTGGAAATTGTAGTATATTGCATATAGATGAGAAGGTTAATCCACAAGGAGTATAGACACATTGAGCTACACATTTTTTTCTTCTTTTTGAAAATCAGCCTTTTCACTTTTTTTACTCTAATCACTTCCTCTAAATCATGGCCTGCTATATCTGAGAACACACCCTGCCACAAGCTGATTTGATGACACTTTAGAAGGTTTTCGTCCTTATATGATGTATACATTAATGGCTTTTGGAATGAAAATGGTCATTGTTGTCACGCCTATCTGTTTATGTAGTCAAAAACCAGCCTTTTGTTTTATTTATTTTGGGTTGTGCCGCTGTATAGATGTGATAAAAAGAGTGAAACCTTATCCTTTTGATGGAATTTCATTCTCATTAAGAGTTTATGTATGGAAAGGTTAGTTTTTCATAACTGTTTAATTTATGTTAGCTTGTTTTTAAACTTATGTAGATATTTAACTTTAAAATTTAAAATAGGGAATTGAAGTTTAGATTGATAATCTATGAGATACTTGCTTTTCTACTCCATCAATTTTATTTTTGTTTGATGCTGCAGTACATTCTGTGAACTTTGAGTAGTCTTTCTTTTATGTTGCTATTTCATAAGTTTTTGTCACATATTGTATACCCCAAAATAATTATAATTTATTTGTAATTATTTAGTTTCTTGCTTGACTTATTGATTATGCATTGAATTGATGGTAGGAAAAAATAATAGAGTTGCAAGATGAAACACAAATAAGGGAAAGTGAAAAAACAGAAGGAGAAATATGTGAGGAAGTTATGGGTAAAGCTTCCAGATTTAACCAAAATTTTGCATTTTCACAGAGTGAGCATCATGATACTGCAGCAGAAGTAGAGTTAAGGTGCATAGTGCAACAACAAGAAAATAAGATTAAACAGTTGGAGGAGTAGCTCATCTTATTTGATCAACAAAAACAGAAAATAAAAAGGCTTGAAGAACAACAATTTGTCCTATTGGAGATGATGAAGCAGCTAACTATAGTAGCTGCACACGCCCAATCTGGTAAAGCTCCAACTCGACTGCCATCGCCATCTCCAACTGATGAAGACTCATCATCATCAGCTACAGCTATTTCAAGAACCTCAACTGGTGACACTTGAGATGCTAACAAATTGATGGTTAGTTTTTTGTTGTATGGGCAGTAGATATTTTGACATGGGGGTAGGACCATTTTTTTAGGATTGTTTGCATATATCTGTTAGATGGTGTACATGGGGTGGGCATTTTTTTGTTAGTTATGCATAGATAGACAACTAGTGATGAAAATGTGGGTGGATGCTTTTTTTTTTTTTTTTTGGTTATGCACACGTGATAGTGCATTTTGGATTTTTATTGCTCAATCATGCATAAAAATCCATGTATGGACTCTATATATATATGAAAATATGATATTTGATGTTAGTGATTAGATTTTTATATTGTGTCAATTATTTTGTTGATGTTGAATGTATAAACTAGGTCATTTACGAAGAGCAAAAATAATGCTCTTAAATGTTAACCAATTAGCTATTAAATTATTAGTTGTAGAAATAATATAGCAACAAGACTAATAAATAATATCTTACTAAAATAATTAGTTTCCAAAACTCATATACAATCGGTTACCATATTATTTAGATGTAAAAAATTAATTTTAGTGACTAAATATTAGTTACAAAATGTAAGAAACCAAATTGGGTATATACAATTCCCCACTAAAAACGAAATGCTTTTGGCACTAATTATTTTCTCCAAAAAAACACATTCTGCAACTAATTTTTTAGTAGCAAAAAGTAATTTATCATATTTGGATTCCATATTCAGCGTCTAAAATTATTAGAATTAACCACCAAATTTTGGTTACCAAAAGATACATTCGTCCATTAATAAAATAGTCGTGAAAACCTTTTGGATTCCACATTTAGCATCTAAAATTATTAGAATTAACCACCAAATTTTGATCACTAAAAGATACATTCGTCCACTAATAAAATAGTCACGAAAACCTTTTGGATTCCACATTCAGCGTCTAAAAGTATTAGAATTAACCACCAAATTTTGGTCACCAAAAGATACATTCGCCCACTAATACAATTGTTGCTAAAGCCTTTTACGAAATTACCCTTACACCTTCAGCATCTAATTTTTGTGGCATTCGTGACAAATCATTAGTCACTAAAAGGTACATTTTGCAACTAATTGATTAGTCACAATACCATTTTACCAAATTACCCTTGAACATTTAGCGTCTAAGCGGGGGACTATTTCAATAAGCAATTAGCGACTAATTCGCTAGTCTCCAAAAAAAAAACTTTCCACGTCTAACCAACTTTTTAAACACCCATACTTTCTGCGACAACAATTTTGCAACTACGAAATTTAGACGCGCAAGAGATTTAGCGTCTAAATTTTACTTTCGGCGTCTAATTTTGCTAGACGCCGAAAGCCATTTTTCTTGTAGTGGTGCTAAGTTTCAATCTAATCCTACTGAACTTCATCTTAAAGCTATTAAGAGAATCATGAAATATGTTATTGGAACATCAGATTTTGGACTTTGGTTTTCTTATGATTCTAATCCTAACCTTGTGGGTTTTAGTGATGTTGATTGGGCAGAGTGTTTGGATGATAGAAAAAGCACATCTGGAGGATGTTTATTTCTCGGCAACAACTTAATCACCTGGTATAGTAAGAAACAAAACCCAATCTCACTCTCCATTGTTGAAGCTAAATATATTGCTGCAAGAAGTTGCTAGACATAGGTTCTTTGGTTAAAACAAATGCTATATGATTATAGATTTGATCAAGAATGCATAACTGTTTTTTGTGATAACACTAATGCAATAAACATTTCTAAAATTCCTGTTCAACACTCTAGAACCTAACATATTGACATTAGGCATTATTTTATAAGAGACTTAGTTGATGAGAAAGTGATCACTCTTGCACATGTTAACACAAACTCTCAACTTGCTGACTTGTTTACTAAGGCCTTAGACTTGCAAACTTTTGTAAATTTGAGGAAGTCCATTGGACTTATTCAAATTGAATAATGTCTCTTTCTTTCCTAATTAATTCCATGAGATAAATTTCCAACTTTTTATTGTTGCAAGTATTCTTTTAATTCATGTTAGTGATTGAGAACTTTTTCAGTCTTGTGGTAGCATGCTACTAAAATGTGTCTACCCTGTGCCTTTTTATCTAAAAGCCACTATGTCTTAAAATCTTTTCATGAGTCTGTTTTGCTTGACTTTGTCACATGTGAAAGAGCTATCTTGCTTGTAGTGTGAAAGTCATAATTGAGTAATCTTCTAGAATGTAGAGACCCCTAGGTCCTTAGAAGATCTACCTTTTAGAGGGCTACCTCCTTGCAAGTGTGAAAGCTACACTTGGTTACTTGTGAGAAAATTTCTGCCCATTGCTTATTTTTTACAAAGAGAAAGAAGTCGAAAAGAATTTCATTAATCTGAAAAGAAAAAGGGCAAAAGGGAAGGGAGAGTTGAATGAAATATTTGGCCAATGAGTCATGCTCCCCTTTGAGGACACCGCACACACTTATGACAAATAATCTTTGCATTACTTGCTCATCAATTGACAAAAGAAAAAGGTTGCACGTGTGTGAAAGTAACTTGGTTGAGGTCATTTCTCCAGCATCCTTAAGATTGATAATCGTTTCTCTCATGTCTCACCAATTGACTATACTTGCTTCTGTAAATTTTTGTTTATGAAATTGACCTCATGGTATTATTATTATATTTTTTTTTATTTTTTTTATTTTTTTGTGTGTCTCTTGTCTTCTGTCTTGGTCCAATGTCACTACTTTGAGAGTCCTTGTGTGCACATATCTGGAGCCTTTATTCTTGATTTCTCTCCTAAGTTTTGTTTTATGCCTTATGTATGGTTTGTTGTGTGTACCTTGTACACTTATGTTATCATGTGGGACTTTTGTTAGTTGTGCGCACATGACTGTTGGATGTGCTCACATTTGGTTCCATTAATAAAAACGGAAAACACGTGTTTTTCTAGGGTTGGGTTTTTTTTCTTTTTCTTTATAAGTTGTGTTTTGTTATTTTCAGCCGTCATATCCAAAGTGCCTTTTTTCTATTCATTTTTCTTTCAATCATTCTCTCCTAACTACCTTTTTGTAAAGATCAATGGAACACCAATAGGGATTCATTGACGACATTAGAAAGGCTATTGAATCCAAGAAAAGAACAAGAATAAGGTAGTCCTCACATACCCAAGAAAGTGCACACTCTTCTGTCTCAAGTAAAACACCCCCTCTGCCTCAAAATCAGTGTCAAAATTCTCATCGTCAAACTCTTCTTCATCTGATGATCGGCCTCTTATTAAGAGATTGAAACACTCAAAAGGGCCCTTTGTTGAATCCCCATACGAAGAAGAAGAAGAAAAAAGCCGAGATTGCCAAAGGTAAAAAGAAAGTGAAAGTGGCACCTCACTTTGAGGTTTTAGGTAAACGAAAAATCTTTGTGTCTCTTTCTATTGAGTTAAGTTTTAAAGAGTCTATTATTTTTAGACCTATTGTCTATGAGTCAAATGTGGAGATCTCTGAGTTCCCTGAAATCGCCAAAATCGTGGCTGATAGAAAATGAAAAACATATATGGTGAAACCTGTGCCACTGTGTCAAGGCTTTGTGCAAGAATTTTATGCACATTTTAGGAAGGATATTGACCAAACCCAGTATCACAAAAACCAAGTCTAGGTAAGGGGTACTTGGATGGACTTTAGCCCTAATGTCATTAGAAAACTATTAAAGCTCCCTGTTGTTAAGAATGAAGATAACTTATCTGTTTTTGTAGAAGAACGTAGCTTTATGGCTAGTGACCTTAGTGGTGGTACGGTTACAGTTTGGCCTGACAATGGATTCCTTCCAGTTAATGTGCTTACTTCCTTTTATAAGACTCTTTTTACTGGTCTCCATCTTGGCATAACTCTTCAATAAGACTTGATAAAGCCCAATTATTGTATGGCATTGTGCAAGGAAAGAAAATCGACCCTGCCTCTATTATTTACAAATTGATCAAGACCATTGGTGAGTCCGAAGGAAAATTCTTGATTCTGCCCTTCCCTTCCCTGGTCACAAGAATTGTTAACTCCTATGGGGCTCCAAAAAGACCAAATGATCAGTTCCTCAAAATTAGAAGTATCACTTCTAAAACCCTCAAGCCTGTTGCCCCTATTGTGGATGTCCCTTCATCCTCATAGGCCCTTTCTGTAAAATCCAGAGCTTGGCAGTCCAAAGTGTTTGAGTTGTTGCAGGCTCTTGATCAAAAAGTGGACTCTTTTCACACCTCCTTGTTGGCTCGAGTTGACTCTCTTGAAACTGTTCTTAAAGAGACCAGAGCTGATCTTTTGAGTAAAGGAACTTCAAGTGGTTCCAAGGATGCCTCAGTTGGCTCTGCTCTTGTTGAAGAGACAAATGTTCCTGTTGAACCTCAAGCTGATCTGAATACCAACATTGAGGGTGGAAATACTATTCCTAAAGGTCAAAATCTAGTCCTTTTTGATGACATTGCAGAAATTGGTGAAGAAAGTGCTATTGATGAACCTAAGTCTGAAGCTGCTGCTGAGCAATGTGCAAAAGGAACTTCTGCCTCTGTAGCTACTCCTGAAATTGATCCCTCAAAAAGAGAAAAGGATCCTAACTATGTGACTCCTCCTGTTGGTTCTCAAACTGAAGAGGGTGCCTTTGTTGTGGCCACCCCTACTCCTGTGATCACCTCTACAGTTGATACTCCTTCAGCTCGTACACCTGGTAGAACTCGTGTCAAATCTGTTGGCAGAAAGCCCCCCAAGAAATCCTCTCATTTCAAAAGCTGATCTTTTATGATAAAAGAGAGGGAGATAATGTTGCTGT
Source organism: Pistacia integerrima (assembly GCA_026225825.1). Classification (NCBI taxonomy): domain Eukaryota; kingdom Viridiplantae; phylum Streptophyta; class Magnoliopsida; order Sapindales; family Anacardiaceae; genus Pistacia; species Pistacia integerrima. Next base: position 15,812,668 of record CM047745.1, on the reverse strand, counting down.
TGATGTTGCTAAGCTGTTGTTGGACTCATTTTTTTTTTTTTTTTTTTACATAAACCTTTTATCTTATTATTTTCATTAACTGGTTGTTAGTGTGATCACATTTTTTTTTTTTATTTTGTGTCTTTTCATATGCAAAAACTTTATATGCGAAAGTTTTTAGTTTCCTTTTTGTGCTTACTGTTTTTGCTAATGATCTGTTTGGTTGGTTTTTTGCTAATCTCTCCCTTGTTATGCAGATCCTCTTGATTGTCATATTGTTCTGCCCTCCTTTGGAAATCCTTGGTAACTCGCTTCCTGTTGTGTGTTGTCTTTGAATTGTGCTTTGATCATAAGTGACAAAGGGAGAGATTGTTAGTGTTTGTCATCTTATGATCCATTGTGCACACACTTCTAAAGGTAACCACCTTCACAATGTAAAATTCAGAGAATAATCGAGAGAAAAACTAATTAAAACTGAATCTATGCATTTTATTTAATGATTTTTGTTACAATCAAAAGTCCCTTTTTTTATATAGTGAGCTTACAAGAGAGAGTTTACAAAGAGAAGAGTGAACTAATGAAGGTGAAGACTCGAAGTCATTTTTCACACTTTTACTCAGATTTCTTCCAACAACAAAAAAGCGCATTTTTACTGCACTTTTCTTATCAGATTTCTTCCAGTAACATAAACTGCATTTTTTCTGCACTTTTCTTATCAAATTTCAGATTTCTTCCAGTAACAAAAACTGCATTTTTTCTGCACTTTTCTTATCAGATTTCAGATTTCTTCCAGCAACATAAACTGCATTTTTTTTTCTGCACTTTTCTTATCAAATTTCAGATTTCTTCCAGCAACATCCAGCTTCCAGCAACACAAACTAATCCAACCACAACACAAACTTTTCCAACTAAACTTCACAAATCTTGCAAACTCATAAATCTTGCAGCTACTTTCCAACAAAACTTCACAAAAAAAAAAAAACAAAACTTCACAAATCTGCAAACTCATAAATCTGCAGCTACTCAACACAAACTTCACCAACTACGTTCAACACAAAAACGTAAACTGCCACACAAAAACTTCATCAACTACACAAATCTGTAAGCTATGTTTCACACAAACAATCTTGCAATCTCACAAACGCAAATTTCAACAAATGCTCCAGCTTTTAACAATGTTGCAACCCAAATTCTTCACATGAAAACTCGTAAGGTCAGAGCATAAAAACGAACCACATAACTGAGTAGTAACATAAACAAGAGACAAATTGCATCTAAAAAAAAATCTGTTTAGTTATATGTTTTCTTGGCTTACAACATTCAGCCTTTTTCGAGTTACGTAAAGCGAGCAACCGATAGTGCTTTTGTTAAGAGGTCGCTATTTGAAGCTTGGAAGGGACATATTGTATGTGCGTTTTTTTCGCAAGAACTTACTCTCTAATATAGTGAGCATCAATCTCTATGTATTTGGTTCGTGCATGAAACACCGGATTAGCTGCCAAGGCCCCAGCACTCACATTGTCACACCAAATAACAGGAGTGCCATTAATTTGTAAACCAAACTCGGTGAACAAACTCAAGCCATGCAATTTCGTGGTTTGTATGGGCCAAAGCTCTATACTCGGCCTCGTAGAAGAAAGAGCTACAACCTTTTTTGTTTTTTTGAACTCCATTTGGATCAAGTTTGGTCCCATGTAAACACAATAGCCACTTGTGACTGTCGGTCCTCTAGATTGCTGCCCCAATCAGCATCAGCATAACACTCAACTTTTAAAGTGTTGGCTGGTTTAAAATGTAACCCATAGTGTTGTGTTCCCTTAATATATCTTAATATTCTCTTGCAAGCCTGCCACTGAAGTTCTGTAGGGGCTTGCAAAAACTGACTCAGTTTATTGACAGGAAAACTAATATATGGTCTTGTAAGAGTTAAGTATTAAAGGGCTCCTATGGTGCTGCGATAAAGGCTTGGGTCAGCAAAAAGTTCACTATCAGTAGAGCAAAGTTTTGTGCCCATAGCCATGGGTGTAGAGCAGGCATGATAGTCCAACATTTTGGTTTTAGACAGTAGATCTGAAACATATTTGCTTTGCTTCAAATGGATACCAGTTGCTGTTCTAGTTGCCTCTAACCCCAAAAAATATTGTAAAGAGCCAAGAGTCTTAAGAGAGAACTCATCATTAAGGTCTTTCATGAGTTGAGTGATAAAACACTTATCTGATCCAGTAATCAGAATATCATCCACATAGACAAGTACATAGATAAAAAATGAGTTGTGACAAAGCACAAATAGGCTAGAATCAGAAACTGAATTTTGGAATCCTTTGTGATATAAGGCAGCCTTCAACTTATCAAACCAAGCTCTTAGAGCTTGTTTAAGTCCATACAAAGCTTTATTTAACTTGCAAACATAGGAAGGCCTAGTAGGATCCTCAAAACCAACAGGTTGACTCATGTAAACTTCTTCATTTAAGGTTCCATTCAAGAAGGCATTATTTACATCTACTTGCTGAATATCCCACCCATTTGTGACAGCTAAGGTAAGGATTATCCTAATGGTAGATGGCTTGATAACTGGGCTAAAGGTTTCAAAGTAATCTAGGCCAGAAGTTTGTTGAAAACCCTTAGCAACAAGTCTAGCTTTGTGCTTTTGCAGGGAACCATCAGCATTGTATTTTGTTCTAAAAACCCACTTGTTGCCCACAATATTTTTATCAGGAAGAGGAGGGACAAGAATCCATGTGTCATTTTTCATTAATGCATCAAATTCACTTTGCATTGCCCCTTTCCACTCAGCACTATGAAGGGCTTCAAACACAGTGTTTGGTTCAGGAACAACAGTAGTGATTTCTGAATTGAGGGCTGTGAAACACACTGTGTTAAAAGGAGCTGCTGCTGCTTTGGATCTTGTAGTCATGGGGTGTGTGTTTGAGGTTGAGGTAGATGGTTTGAAAGTCATACAATCAGTAGAATTCTTTAGTGATGTGAGATCAACCTCAAGTGAGCATGAAGGTAAACCAGGACATGTAGAGAGGATAGGTAAATGAGAGGCTGAATCAGTAGAATGGTTTGAATTTGTAAGCTGGAGTGTGGAACTATTTGAACCAGTAGGCTGATGTGTGGAATTGTTTGAATCAGTAGGCTGATGTGTTGAATTATTTGATGATGATGACTTAGTTAAAAATGGAGGTTGGTATGATGTGAAGTCAACTTCAATGTTAAAGGTTGGTGATGATTGGTTTAGGTAAGCAGGTTGATGTGAATCTGTGGCCAATGATTCAAACTGTGTTGGACCATAAACATGTAGAGAAGTGTTATGTATAGTATGTGATTTTGTTGAGTTAGTCCCAACTGCTGCAGTTAAAAATTCAGACTTACCTAAGGGATTTGTTACAGGAGAAGGATCTTTAGAAGGCCTTTGTGGAGACTCAGGAGAAGGTACAGATGTGAATGGAAAAAAATAGAGATGTATTGGTTAAAGACTGATTTTGAGAGGACTCAAAACTAGATTCAGAATCAGATTTAGGAACAGACTGAGAACAAAAATTGTTAAAGGAAAAAGGAAACTCTAATTCATTGAATTTAACACTAGGTGAAATAACAATTTTACCATTGGGTTGTAGACACTTGTAACCCTTATGGACAAGACTATATCCAACAAAGACACATTTTGTACTATGAAAACTGAATTTATGACGATTAAAAACTCTAAGGTAAGGGAAACAAGAGCACCCAAAAACCCTTAAGCTTTCATAGACAGGAGATATTTTAAATAACATTTGGTAAGGTGAGATATTATTTAAAATAGGGGTAGGCATTCTATTAATAACATAAACAGCAGTTTCAAAAGATAACCACCAAAAATGAAGAGGCATTGAAGCTTGAGCAAGCAAGGTTAGTCTTGTTTCAACTATGTGCCTATGTTTTCTTTCACTTCTACCATTTTGTTGGTGGATATGAGAGCATGAATGTCTAAACTGAATGCCTAAGTTTGTGAGATATGTATGTAGTGCTATGAATTCCCCTCCTTGATCAGATTGTAGACATTTTAATTTGTAACCAAACTGTCGCTCAGCAAGATGATGAAATTTAATAAAAATGGACTTAACTTCAGCTTTAGTTCTAAGGGGAAACAGCCAAGTGTATCTACTGTAATCATCAAGGAACTGTATGTAATACCTAAAACCTTCAGAAGAAGGTAAGGGCAGGACCCCATACGTCACTATGGACTAATTCTAATGGAGCAGTGGCATGAGAAGAGGAAGGAGGGAAACTTGCATTGTGAAGTTTGCCTAGTTGACATGCATCATAGAATAAAGAAGAAGTTTGTGTAAGTGCGGCAGACTTTGAGTTAGTTAGGGTGGATAAAATTTTATGCAAGATTGTGGAATGTGGGTGTCCTAGTCTTCTGTGCCAGATCATATGATCCTGAGCACTTTTATTAATAGTGAAACACAGATTTTTAGTACTAGGAAGAGCTAAGGCAGTATGTACAGTAGTACTGTCAATAAAACTATCATTTTTAATGAGATTATCATTTTGAGACACATCAAGAAGATTAGGCACAGCAGTATCTGAGTGCACATCAGGAATTATAGACACAGTAGAAGCAGTATAAACATCAGCAGGCACATCAATGTTATCTAAATGCTCATCAGAATTAGTAGGTACAGAAGAGACAGTATGAACATCAGCAATCACATCAATATTATCTAGATGCACATCAGAATTTGTAGATACAGTAGGAAGAGTATGAACATCAGCAATCACATCATTTACAACCACAGCAACATTTTCAACATTTTCTTTATTTATTAGACCATTACATATTACGAACTACAAGGATTTGACACGGAGGACAAAGCATTAGAGTCAAGTTTACACTGCTCTTGAGTAGGTTTTGGACTGAAAGGAATACTAGTATTTTTTACTACATTATTGCAATGTGAAACACAATTATTCGACTAAAATTTTGACTATTCGACTCAAATTTTGGGTTGTAAGGCTTGTGAGGATTGTGTAGCGGGACAAGCAGTTTGGTGTAGGGAATATTCGGTGATATAGGCCTTCTTTAAGATCCCCTTGTAGTAACATTTCCTGGTTGTTTGATCCTTAACAATGCAACGTTAGCATTAAACTCTACAATCACATTATTGTCTTTTGTAAACTTGGAAATACTAAGTAAGTTTTTGGTAATTTTAGGGACACATAATATGTTTTTGAGATGCAAACATTTAGAATGAAAATGGCTGGGTAATAAAGTGTTACCAGTATGGGAGATGTCAAGATGTTCACCATTGCCCACTTGAAGTTGATTTCGACCACAATAATCCTTGCTGACTTGTAGATGACTCAATTCTGAAGCTACATGATCAGTAGCTCCAGAATCCATGTACCATATGGGATCAGTGGGGGTGAAACGTGTGGCTGTTTGGGAGTTTTGCAGGTGGGAGTTTTGCAGGTGTGGACCGTAATGTGCAGCAGGAGCATAGTTTGAGGCTGCTAAAAAAGCCTGATTGGTACTTGTTGGTTGTTGACTTGGCAAACCAAAGGCATTAGGAGAACCCGGCGGTATTGTCGAGCCGGGGGATACGAGGCGTTCTTGAACTTGGAGGAATATTCATGTGGCTAGCAACTCCAAAGGAAGAACCAAACTGAGACGGTTGCTTGGAATCAGAACCAGAAGCAAGCTGGTGTTGATTAAAGTTTTGAAACGGCTGAGAATGTGAGCCAGGTGACCCAGGAAAACCAACAAATTGTGAGGAACCATACTGCAAAGCTCCATTATAGGCAGCAAACCGATGATAACATTGTACTACTGAATGCCCTGTCTTGTTGCACACTTGACAGATAAGCTTGTTTTTATTAAAACCACGACCTCTGCCTCTTCCATATGGCACATAACCAGGAGGTCTAGATAGAAACATCTGATTAGCAGGCTGTTGAAAAACTTGATTGTGTGAACCAACTGAATAGGTGTCAGATGGTGTTGGATAGGTTTGATGATAATGTGGATTGCTAAGGGAATTAAGGGACAGAACATTGTTGTTGAACAAGGGTGAGGTTAGGGATTTGTCTACTGTTTGGTTTGGTGATGAGTTTGAATTGTTTCCTGTACTTCCAGACACATTTGCGGCAAGACTAAATAAGCGGCATTTGTAATGACCAAATGAAGCGGAATTGTTATATAGGTCAATAAAGTTGAACTTTTCCAATCGAATTTCATACTTTTGAAGCAGAAACTGTGCTTCTTGAAGTGTAACTGAATCAATCTTTGACTCTAATCTAGAGGTAAGAGTTACAACTACAGGATCATATTTTGGTCCTAAACCGTCAAGAACATACTGCAGTAAATCCTCATCTGAGATGATTAAGCCACTAGCTGACAAACTCTCACTTATCTCCTTCATTTTCTTAATGTAATCTCCAATGCTTAGATTACATTTCTGTGTGGTTTGCAACAAATTCTTAAGATGTAAAGCACGAGCTATTGAATCATTAACAAATTCATTCTCCAAAATTTTCCAAATCTCAGTTGAATATCTACATTTTGACACATTACCAAACATACTCTCTGATATAGAAGCTAGTAACCAACTAACTAGAAACTTATCCGTACGTTTCCACATAACATAGTCTGGATTGATTTTATCAGATCTAACCCTAACATCTTCCTTGAGCTCATTTAGATCATTATCAACTGATGATTAAGAATTAAAGGTGGAGGCCAAGCAATTTTACCTAGAAGGTGATCTTCAAGCTCATGAGAGCCGACAGCAAACAAAACCTGCGAACTCCAAAAACGGTAGTTGTCACGCGTGAGCTTAGGAGTGATTACTTGCAGACTAGAAGCAAGTGTAGAGTTAGAGCAACTGAGTGTTTCTCGAAGCATTTCCTCAATGCGATTAGGCAAGATTGAGGAAGAGGAACCAGGAGTTTTGGCCATTTGACGCTAGTCTTGGCTCTGATACCATGTAAAACTCAGAGAATAATCGAGAGAAAAACTAATTAAAACTGAATCTATGTATTTTATTTAATGATTTTTGTTACAATCAAAAGCCCCTTTTTTTATATAGTGAGCTTACAAGAGAGAGTTTACAAAGAGAAGAGTGAACTGAAGACTACTGAAGGCAATAACACGATTCAGCTGAAGAGAAAGACTGCAGATTACTAAAACGACATCGTTTCAGTAATATTACAAAGAAACCCCACATCTTTTGATAGTTAGCAGTTTAGTCCTTTTTATTCTAACACACAAGTGTGAGCACTTTTGCCTATGAGTGTTCACATCGTTTCTGACAGATATTTTTCTTCAAATCACACCTCACATATTTGTTTTTCTTCTGGACAGAATTATTCCTTGATTGATTCTCTATCTTATTCTTTACACTTGTTTCCTGTTTATTTGTTGAGTAAGAAAATGAATATTTCTCTTGTTTGTGGTCCCAAAATGTCTTGTGCAAAAAGAAAGACAGAAAAGTTAAAGTTTAACTTTTTTTGTCCCCCATCCTTTAATGTGTTGATCATTTATATTCTCCTGTTTTATTTTTGTTTGAGAAGAAACCTGATTACATTGTTTTGCCTCTCTGAATATTCTCTGAGGTTCTTGCTTTTGATAAGGTTTCTTATTATGCTTTGGTAGGCTTAAAATTACCCTCATCACTTATCCTTGTGTGAGATCTTCTAATGTTGTTTTCCTTTGTGACGAGAGCTTGAGTGCAAGCTATTGTCCTGTCTTCATTGTTGAACCTTGAGAGGAACTCTTCTTCAACATGACGTTGCTGTGCACGTGAAGCTTGCTGTGATTGCTTGAAGTTCAACCAAAAAAGATAGAATCATTGTGTAGAAAACATGGAATGTTTTACTACTGTGGTTATCTTGCTTTGTCTTTGAACTCATAAGTATTTCATAGTGAATTTGCTTCCTCTAGACGTAGTCTCATGGATGTCAGCTTGATGCCGAACCATGTAAAAATGAGCATGTTCTTTACTTGTTTTTATATATGTTTTAATTCAGTTATTCTCAACTCATTTGCACTAAATTGAACAAGTAACCCATTCAACATAAGTTTTAATCACTCGGTAACCCTTTTAAAACTTACAACTTTCATCTTATCAGTTGATGATGGTATTATTCTTGATCTCATCAACATTGTGATGATCATGAAGTACCTTTCAACCTCGTCAAAACTATTTAAGTGTGTTCTTTTATAAATTTTGTATTTTTGTTTTCTATTGTTTGTGAATATTGGAAACTCGATCTGCATGTTTGCATGAAAACACGAAGAATATATAAGATTCAAATGTTATCACCTCTAACTCATAAAACCATTTCAAATTACTATTTATTTTGTTCATCTCAAAGAGTTTGTTTCAAATATGTCAATTGTTTGTTCTCATTTTTAATTTTGTATTAAAAAGCTTGACTTCAAATTAAATTTTTTTATTTTAAGGGAGAGGACAAAAAATATATAAAATTTTAATATATAAAGGAGTCCACAGTCTCTCACCTAACATTCCTTTTCTATGTTTTCCGGTTGTAAATATTAAAAATAGTAAACGAAAGTGTATTATTTTCATTTTTATGTAAATAATAATAATAATGAGAGGAATTGGGAGAAAACGTAAAAGGACCCTTAGATATTTATTTATATAGTAATAGTGAAGAAAGAAGTCATCGTCATAAGTTGACTGCATATGTATTATTGCACTACCAGTCTACCAGTAATTTCGTTGCTGCTGAATCATGGAACTCTATAATTGAAGAGGGGGAAGTGGTGAATCGCTTCTTATTCATAATAATACATTAATTTGTAATTAATGGAGTGACCGTTTTCCACCAAAACATGTACCTCAAATTCAATAATTTTTTCTTAAAAATCTTCAAACAATTACTTGCATTGATTTCGTCGTGCCTTGTATATTTTGGCATGAAAGAACCCTACCATGATAAAGCTAATCACTTTTCATTTATTTGGATGCCTAGCTAGTTTTTGTATTAGATAACACTGTTATTGCCCAATTTTACAATTGGATGCCTAATCAAACTTGAGCTTGGGAAGAATTTTTACATGCAAAACCTGTTTATGGTTTTCGAAAAGCATGTTATATTTTATTCTTAACAGTTGGGATTGTTAGGATATAGAGTCAAAGGACATTAGTTTGTTACTTGTCAAACTAATGAAGACTGTCTTGTAATTATGTTAAACGGTGTAGTTTTGTGTACAACCGTTTTACCAACTGTATAATAGTCTCATTTTACTCTTTTCTCTTAAGATATAAAAAGAGTAAAATGAGCTGATTTGTGTAACGAATAAGTAGCTCATACTCATGCAACTCATCCACATTTTGATCCAGAATACTCCTAATTTCTTACTCTCTTACAGGGATGATAATGATAACTATAATTTAAGATCAATGAAATGCGTAGGTGATACCAGAAAAAATAAAAAACAAATAGCATCTTTGACACAAGAAGGAATAGATTTGTATAAATCGTTTTTTTAAACAAAAACTCAAACTTATTTTAATAAATCTTGTAAAAATTCTTCGTCTAATAAGGTACGATATCATATAACATTATGCATTTAATGCAAAACATAATAATTTCCTTCAATAAATAAAAATTAAATGTCTCCAAATAATATAAAACAGGAACTACTGCATTCAATGCATCCAATTACCAAATTCACAATGCTAAACAGTGTAGTGTTAGGCTTTCACTTAGTTACATTATTAAATCTTGACAATTCATTTAGCTGATTTTATATTGTTCTTCACGTTTTTCATATTATCAACCTAACAAAAAGATTAAATTTTTTTAATTATTTAATTTTATTAGTTAATAAAATTAAATTGAGTATTAAATATAATATATTTCATGCTCAACACTCAACGCTAATTATTATTTATTTATTAACTTTCGAGAATACCATTACTCCTGCTCATATGAAATTAATAGAATTTCTTCTAACAGTAGTTAGATTTTTTTCTCTTTACCTCTCAACCACTAGTAGTTCAAAAGTAGGTGAAGATGTTATTATTCTTGTGGATCACGAGGTTAAATTATATCTCACTTAAGAAAATAACATCGTGCAATATGCTTTCATTTTTATTAAAAACAAAAAATGATTAGATGCTGAATGCGAGCCCCAAAACTAGTCAATTATACGCCCCACTTAATTTAATTAAGCTCCATTAGTTTTAACCGTGTTTGAGAAAATAAACCAACGAAAAACTACTAGGTTTGTGTATAAATTTAGGCGCTGAATGACATTTTGACCCCAATTTGTCAAAAAAAGACAACTCCCCCCACCACCAGTCCACCCCCAAGCGAAATTAGGGCTACAAACGAGCCAAGTGAAGTCAAGTTTTCGACTTATTGAGTTTTCATCTTCATCTTCGTCTTCATCTTCATCTTTATCTTCATCTTCATCTTCATCTTGCAGAGCATTACGAGTTACGTTGCTTCCATCTCCATCTTCTTCATCTTTATCTTCATCTTGCAAAGCATTACGAGTTACGTTGCTTCCATCTCCATCTTCTTCATCTTCATCTTCATCTTCTTCCTCAACACAACCATTATTTTGATTTTGATTTTGATTTCTGATTATGAATATTTGCAAGAACAAATTTAGGGTTTAGGGTTTATGGATTTGGGAAATCTGATTTGGGGGTTTAATTTTGTGTTTTAGAACTAATTACATTGGGGGGTTAAATGTCGTTTTTATAAATTTTTAAAATTAAAGAATAAAGATAACACTTCAGTCCCCACAATTTATAAAACTAACAAAAGGAACCTTGTTTAGCCAAGCCACCTCAGGCTCGCGAGCCAATGAGCTGAGCCTCCTCATGTTCGAACTCGGCTCGTTTTATATAGCAAGCTCGAGTCGAGTTGACTCACCAGAGAGCCAAGTCATAAACGAGTTTCAGACGAGCCGAGCCGAGCCAGCTCGCGAGCCACTAGACTTGTCTGACAGCCCTACCTAGGCCCCACCCCCCAGGTTAGTCTAGTTCCATCTCATTTCCTATTTGACCACAAAAATTCCAATTGTACCCTTATTTCCATTATTAGAATTTTATTATTTTCATAGAGTTGTATGGTTTTGTTCCAACTTTAAAAAAAAAAACGATGTTTTTTTGTTTGATTATTTTCTTTATTTATTTTTCTTAATTCTTAATTTGTTATTAATTGTTATTTTCCATAAAATAAATTATTAATTAATATTAAAAAAAATTATCCTTCTAATAATGAAAATACGGGTATAGCAGGAATTAAGTTTATCTGTCAAATTAAATAGCTAGTGATCTATGTTGGTCTTAGAGTGAAACTATATTTATGGCAATTAAAAAGGGTTGCTGGTGAATTTCTTCTTTATTTATTGCAAGCATAAATAAGGGTGTACCATGCTAAACGTAACAGGAATCTCCAGCAAATTAATAACACAAAGAACGTGTTGTTCTGTCGTTCTATAAAAGGAGAGTTTCCATGAATTGTTAGTTCATTCAAATCAAGTACTCTATCCTTTGTTTTCCTATATTTGCCAACTTCTACATCAAAGCCATGATTATCATTAAAACAGAAATCAGCCCAGAAATTATTAAAGCAAGCGAACTGCAAATCGCGGGTTAACAGATGTCGGTCAGGTGCTTGTAAAAAAGGCGATAACGATGATTATTGTAAGTTTCCTTTGTATATTTCATAACATTTTGGTTATCGCCACACAAATTTTCTATTTTGAATTTTTAACATAAATTATTGATTATTAATAAAAAAATAACTATTTTTAACTTAAATTACTGCAGAATTGCCTCTTGATGTTCTTGATGGTCTTGTAAAAGTTCAATATATGCTCCAAAAACATGAGCTTTGAGTGGAAAAGTGTTGCTCTTCTACGGCAGTTGATGTGGAAGGTCATTCCTCAGAAGCTTGTTGCCAATAAGCAAAATTTCAGTCATAATTATGAAGGAGCTGCTAAATCAAAATCAAGGGATTATCAAAGCATCTGCAGGAAATTCAAGCAGTGATAAAGTAGGCCACATTGGATGCACTTCATTGTGTTATCGCAAAGTTCCTCCTCTCAGTCCACCTCCATGTTTCGCAACAGATCACATCACTACAGATCTTAACAACCTGTCTCTTATATCAGATTTCGAGAACTCGGAAGAGTCATTATCGGTACTGGTCAATCCCTTAACATTATATGCATGGACTCCGCTAAATTTTATTTTTATATACTACAAAACCCTTTAAATTATCGGACTTAAATATTAACGTTTGGCCTTTACTTGATAACATAAGTTTCTCGATCAAATGATAATTTTATATGGTATCAGAGCAAAAATCTCAAATTTGAATTCCCACGAAAAATCTTACTCTTCTGTACTAGTGCTCTCTCGCGATATTCTGTCAATTTTAATTTACTGTTAATGATTATAATAATCTTGTGTCTTCCTATAGATGCAAACTTGTTGCATAGGAGGTTTGGCCATCCAAATTCTCAAGCTTTGATTCAACTTTTACCTTATTTTGTTGCAATTAACTGTAAGCATCCATAGTTTTGGTGCTCTCCTTGCCGATATATGGCAAAGTCTGTAAACACTAATTTCCTCTTTTAGTGAATAAACCTGAGTATTTTCTTCAACTAGTGTATTCAAGTTTGTTAATTGTATTCATTTTATAGATGCTTATAGCTAGCAATTACACTTGGTTGTTTCCATAAAATAAATAAATAAATAAATAAATGAAGCAGTTGCTGTGTTTACTCAGTTTCAACTTGTTGAAAGAAAATTTGATTAATTTTAATATTAGGCTAGTTCCATTTTAGCTCACAAATCTCCGTAACTTGTGTATTAAAAGGTTTTGATCGAATGTGTTTGCCATTCATTTGTATGAGCATATTACAAGCACTAATTTTATTATCACTTAAAAAAGTAGACTCTTGTGGTATAATATAGTTTATCTCATAAGGGTTATTTATATATATTGACTTAAAGTTCTACTCTGTCGATAATTCTTCATTTAATCTAAATAAAACGATTGAAATAAAAAAGTTAAAAAAAATATAATTATTTCAATCACAATCGATCAGCAACTCTTTCAACCTTAGATTTAATTATACACAAAGAATAGGCAAGATAAGAAATATGAAAAACATTTTATACCTGTAAGGAATAATTTCCATAGCCCATAGGCTTTTTATACTAAAATTTTCTTCGAGAAATTGTAAATATATAACATAAGCATTGGATTTCCACCAATTCATAATGAATAAAAAATAAAAATCCAATGACTAAAATCCACCAACTGTAAAAAATTATAGCCTACAAAACCTAGCTAACATTTAGAACACATAAATTATTCTTGAAGGAAATCACTAGCACTTCTTTTGATTTCATGTTCAATCAATAATTGTTGTGCTTGAATATACCAAGTGGCAGTTATCAGGTGGTTTGGATAAATTTTAGCTATCAGGTGCATGTGCATTATACTTTATTGAATTTCAGGTTTGAAGAGTAACATTGTCTTTTAAAGCAAGATTCTATGTCAGGTAATACGTTTCCTTAACGCCTTTAAAGTCCAGGGAATGTAATTAGTAATTTCAAACATTCTTGACCATGACTTGACCGAAACCACATGGACGAAAAAGTATTTAACTCTCAAAATGTAATTACTAATCTTCACTTTTAAAAAAGATATATTTTTTTTTTTGACAAGTTTAACCTTAATAAAAATTCTCTATTTATATATATTTTTTAATCTTTAACCTCTAATTCTTACATAAATTCTAAATCTAATTTTTTGTAATCATTGAAACTTTTTATTTTAACAACGAGTGAGTGGTCTGGTGGTAAAAAAGCAACTGAGGATATAACATGGTCTCCGAAGTTTGGGTCCTCTTGATAGTAAAAGAGCAAGAATAGGATCTAATACGGTCTCTCAAGTTCGAGTTCACATGGCCTCTAATAGAGGTGGTCATTAGAGTTCTTACTCAGCCGATAGTTCCAAGGTCCCGAGGGATTAGTTGAGGTATACAAAAACTGGCCTAAACACCCCCGATCATTAAAAAAACTATTTATTTTATTTCAGAATTTTATTTGCTTGATAAAAATATATTAAATAAAGTAATCACTCAAAGGGATAAATATGAAGAAGAAAAATAAGTTTCAAATTTGAAATTGGGAAAAATGGTGTAAATAAAAAACTAATTAAGGTTAGAGGGCTTTTTTCGATATAAAATGACATTTAAAGAGATTTTTTTTAAATGTAAAATAGGTTTATATAGCAAAGGGTGATACTGGAGCTAAATTCACTTTCCTAAAATAAACAATTCTAAAAATTAACGATACATGATACAATATAGAGAAAAAAAAAAAATTGTAATTAATTAATGAAGCAAGAAATATAAATAGTTAGAAATTATATCAAGAATTTTGGTTCATTTACTTTTGAAGTTTTCTTATGAGTTTAAATTTGTAATTCTTTTAGGGTTTATATCTGTAAACTACAACAAGCTTCAGCTCAAGCAACTGAAGTCTTTCAATTTCTGAATATCGGCACGCATGTCGCTCAACAAACTGCAAGTGGATCAAGTTTTCGCTTGAACGAATTAACAAGTTGCGGTGATCTTGTGCAAGTTGGCAGTGGCATTACTCGGTTGTTATGCAAGTTGCATGAGTTGTTATTCTTCAGTTATGCAAGTTGACAAGTGGCCATGCAACTTGCATCAACGTCAACAATTCAATGGTTAGAGTTAACCTGTGTAATATAGAATGTAAGGCTGGGATTTCACAAAAATGAGGCAAAGACGTGACTCCGCTTTTGTTATAAATTGTGAGTGTAAAGGACTGATTGAGATAAGAAAAACAAATAGAAAATAAATGCTTCTGTACTGATTCTTTTTCTCTGCCTCAGAGTCTTTATACTCTGTTTTCTTTCTTCTTTTTCTTTAGTGCGTTTTTCATGGTATCAGAGCCTTAATTGACAAACGTCAAATGGCTGATCCTAAGTCCTCTGCATCAACTTACATTAACGCTGATGGAAAGATCTCAAGCTCAGCATCATCTTTTCCTCTGGCAAATGCTCTACCAAACATCACCGTGAAACTGGGAGAGAAGAACTATGCCTACTGGAAGTCACAAGTACTCCCTGCATTGAAAGCCTACGAACTGGAAGGTTTTGTTACAGGTGATAAACTGTGTCCATCACCTTACTTAATCTCTCAAAATGATAACTCTGAAAAAGCTGTTAACACAGAGTACACTATCTGGAAAAAGTTAGATCAATTTCTGTTTGGCTGGTTGATATCTTCCATCTCTGAAACAATGTTTAGGCATGTGGCAAATTGTGAAACAAGTTTTGATGTTTGGAAAACTTTAGAAATGCATTTTCTTACTGATTCGAAAGCTAGAATACTGCATCTGCGAAATCTTCTACAAACAACTTAAAAGAAAATTTGAGCATCAATGACTATGTACTGAAAATGAAAGAAGTTGCTGGATCTTTAACTGCCCGTGGAGTAGTTATTAACGATGAAGAATTGCTTATATACATTCTTGATGGCCTAGGAACTGAGTATGATGCAGTTGTAGCAAATTTAACCTCACGAAGTGGCGATGTTTCTCTTCAAGAAGCGCAGTTCTTATTACACAAGCATGAGATGAGGTTGGAGAAACAACACTCAGCGTATATAGGATTTCATGAAGCAGCAGCTTTTCTTGCAAACAAACAGACCATGAACTCTCAGCCATATCAACAAAACTCAAATGCAGCAGCTCGTCAACCAAACCAACCTGTGTATGAACAATCTCAAAGGACAGGTAGAACCACAGAATGTTTATTCAAGTGGTCAGGACATGTATCACACTACTGGAAATTTTGGAAGAGGCCGTGGCAGAGGTAGAAATTTTTATAAACCAAGAATGATATGTCAACTATGTGGGAAAACTGGTCACATGGCACTCCAATGCTATCACAGATTTGATACAAATTTTCAAGGTACTCAGAATCATAGGTACCAATCTGCACAAACTTTTTCTCCTGCACAAGCTTACTTTGCTAACACATGCCTTGCACCTTACTATACGAACAAATCTTCCTTGGCTCCCATGAGCACTATAAGTAATCGGGCCTCAAGATCAAGTATCAGCCAAATGCCTTCAACTCTCAACAGCAGCAACCTTCAGGTTCAGCCACACGTGGTATTGAAACAGTTTTTGATAACCATCAGAATGGAAGTTTTTCACAAGTGGCTACTCCTCTTACAGTCATGGATTCGAATTGGTTCATTGACTTAGGAGCAACTCACCATATCACTCCTGATCTGCAAAATTTATCTCTCAAAAACCAGTATAATGGTCCAGAAACTTTACAAGTTGGTAATGGACAAACTCTTGAAATCTCCACATAGGTATGACCATTCTTCCCTCAAATTATCTGAACAAATCCATTTATCTTCGGAATATACTCGTGTACCTAGCCTGCGTACCTCATGTAACAAAAAAATTTACTTAGCATCTCTGATGGATGTATTATTAAGGACAAGGCGTCACGAAAATTCTACTTCAAGGAGTTCTGAATGAAGGCTTGTACCAGCCCACAATACCAACCATCGGGAAGACTGAAAATAAAGCAGAAGGTGATTCTCTGCACACTCTTGTCAAGACATTTCCTCGTCCCAGTCCACTGAAATAATTCCTCAACCGTCTCTGCATGTTACCTCATGTGCTCCAGTCAAGTTTCAATCTGGAAATAACGTCACCAAACTGGCAGATTTTGCTCAAGCTAAACCGAGTGATGATACTGTTTTGTTATGGCACAGAAGATTAGGCCACCCTCATGCTTCTGTTCTTAAAACCATTGTAAACAATATGAATGTAAAGCATCCTGCTGATATAAATAAATTTCACTTTTGCGAAGCTTGTCAGTATGGAAAACTTCACCTCTCTCCAGCAGTTCAACTTCTTCCAAATCTCTTGAACCCTTCGAGTTAGTGTTTGCAGATGTTTGGGGACTAGCTCCAATTGTTTCAGCTACTGGTTTTAGATACTATCTACTGTTTGTGGATGATTGCACCAGATACACCTGGATTTATCCTCTAAAATTCAAATCTGAAGTTTGTGCAACTGTCACTCTTTTTATTAAGCTCGTGGAACAACAGTTTGACAAGAAAGTTAAAGTTTTTCAGTCTGATTGGGGCGGTGAATTCAGACCTCTGGTCACTTATTTTTCTCAACAAGGCATTCACTTCCGTCATCCATGTCCCCATATTCACCATCAAAATGGCAAAGTTGAACGCAAGCATTGCCATGTCACTGAAACTGGACTTACTGTAATATCCCACTTGAGGTACGTATTTAAGATTTGTTGTTTGAGTTAAAAGTTTATTGTTTTAACTTAAATTGAGTTTGTGTGTTGAGTTGGTTGAATTGTTGCCTTGAAATGGGTTGAGTTTTGGTGAAGTTGGAAATTCAAACTTCGGGCCGGGCGTTAAGGTAAGCCGCTGCGCGAGGAGGAGAAGTGGCATTACGGGTAGGAACTCACCCAATTTCGCCGAGGCGACGAAAATGCTTGCCGCGGCGAAGAGCCTAAAACAAAGATTCTTGAGTTTTCTAGAGAATTCTTCTTTTGGGACACAATGACCATTCTACCCCTAATTAGTAGGAAAAGTGGGGAGTAAAATGAAAGGAATTTTAGTAGAGATTGGGTTTGTATGGGGGTGTAGTTGTAAAGAATCAAAGGATATAGATGGAATTTTCAAGAAAGGACAAGGGCAAAATGGGAAATGAAGCTTATAATATGAACTAAAAAGAGTAAAGTGTAGAGAAAGCCCTTATTCATCTTCATTCCACCGCCTCTTCCATTGCCCATATTCTCTCAATTTCTCCACCCAATTTTCCAAGATTTCTAAGGTTTTTAAGAGGGGTTTTGAGTAAAGATTTCATCTAAAGCTTTCTAAGGTAAGAATTCATGCTTTAGATGTGAGTTTTCTTGTATTTATAGTGAGGTCTTATTGTGTTGTTGCTGCCCTTGTGGTTGTTTTGAATTGTAGAGAAGAGACAAGTGCACAAAGGGAAGGAAAAGTGCTAAGGAACCCATCTTTGCACAAGGTAAGTAAATCCAACCAAGTTGAGTTATGACTAAGCTTTGAGTAGAGACTTATTTTAATTATGTATGTACATGGTATACCTACTAAAAAATTGAGATGAGATGTGTGCTTAGTCTTAGTATTTGGGAATGATTAAATATGAGAAGTGTTGTTGATATGTGTATTGAGAATGGAGTTTGAGATGAAGTTTGAGAGATGATGTGTAATCCTTTTTGGGAGTGCTTTTTCTTGACAGGGATTATGAGTAATTGAGGGGAGTTTTTCCCCAATTTGGATGGCTAGAAAAATGAAGTTTAGTAGTAATTTTCGTAGGGTGTTTATATGCACATGAGATGTTTGAGGAAATGCCTAAGTGAAATCTGCCCTGTCACTGCCGTAACTTTCTGAGTAATTTTTGAGTACCTTACGGTTCGAAATGGGCTGAGACCAAAACAGAGAAGTTGTAGCCCTGTTTCTAAGCTTTGAAACGAGACCAGAACCGTAGTAATCCGAGGTGTATAGCATAAGTTATGGCCGTTTTAGTGTGACTGGTGCAGAATGACTGTTTTGAGGAAATCTTGTAGTTGGCATTTCATTAGTGCATTAGGGAGCATGAGATAGCTCTACACCTTTGTTTATACACTTGAGAAGTAGCTTGAGATTTAGTATAGAATGTGAGTATAAGTTCTTTAAGAGTTAAGAGAAAGAGAATAGAGTAGGTTGTGCGATGGGGAACCCGTGAGTAATGGGTAGAGTATTCCCGCATGTACGCCGTATTGAGAGCGGCATGAGTATCAGATAAAGAAGTGGTGTAGCCCGTGAGAGTGCATGCGGATGAGGGCTATACCCGAGTACCCGAGAGAGAGAGATTATATACTCACTTGGCCAAGGGTTCCGAATCCATGCATAACCGAGTCCGATCGGCTAGAGTGAATAGAGGTCGGGCAGAGTGGGAGGGGTGAATCCCTGCCGTATTCCCCGGTGAGATGGGGTCATGATTTATGAAAGAGTTATGAGAAAAGAGTTTCTAAGAGAAAGAGAAAGAGGAAAAGAAAGGCGTACCCAAAGAGTTATTGAACGGGAGTTGTAAGGAAAGAATTAGAGAGAGAGTTACGGGGATAGCATGAGTAGAGGATTTACTTACTGAGCATTATTTTAGTGCTCACCCCGTTGTTTTCCTATGTTTTGCAGGACCTAGGTGAGGACACTGTCGGACGGATGTCGGCGTGCGAGGAGGAGTGGTTACACTTTGTCCCCCGATGTTTTTGATGACTTTTGTTTATGTTATACATTTTGTGTAAAAATGTATATGTTTGTAAAGAGTATGTATATATGTTTAATAAAAGAAAAATTTGGGCCCAATTTCCTTATGTTATTTTATATGCATTTCGTTACAAAGTTTTGAGTAGTAGTGGCTATTACACTTACACTTCTAGCTCAAGCCTCCATGCCACTTAGATTCTTGGTGGTTTGCTTTTTCACCACAAGTTGTATCCGATAAACCGACTACCCTCGGCCACCTTGATGCATAACAATCCTTTCCAAATCTTTGTTCAAAAAGGCTCCCGATTACACAAAGACTCAAAACCTTTGGATGTCAATGCTTCCCTTTTATCAGGCCTTATCAAAAACAGAAGTTTTCTTTTCACTCTGAAGCATGCGTATTGTTGGGATACAGTTCACATCACAAAGGCTACCTATGTTTAAATAATCATGGCAGAGTCTACACTGTCCAGAGTGTTAAGTTCAATGAAAGTTGTTTTCCTTTTGCTCAAGGTTTTTCTGAACCAAACTCTGCTTCTTCCGAAATACCACAGCCCTATTCCACAACCATACAGTCCCATTGGCAACTACCTTTACCACCCGTATCTACTTCAAAACCTCTTACTGAAAACCACTCACTGTCAGATCCTTCTTCCTCACATTTTACCCCTATTCATTTGGAGGTTGATCTCCGCTAAGAAAATTTTTCACAATCTTCACAAACACCACCGTTTGCATTTGCCGTGCCGAAACTGCAAAACTTTCACCCCATGATTACTAGAGCAAAGGCTGTTGCTCTGCTAAGCACCATTACAAACACCACTACACCGACAGAACCTTCATCAGTTTCAGCAGCTTTGCAAGATCCACTTTGGCATGCAGCTATGATCTCTGAATTTGAAGCATTGCAAAATAACAACACCTGGTCTCTTGTGCCTTACTCTCCCGATATGATGTTGGTTGGTAACAAATGGGTTTTTCGTGCTAAAACCAATGCTGATGGCAGCTTCCAAAGGTGCAAGGCACGCCTGGTTGCAAAGGGTTTTCATCAGACCCCTGGTATAGATTATCTTGAGACTTTCTCTCCTGTTGTAAAAGCTTCCACCATCAGAGTCATTCTCACTTTGGCAGTTCACCATGGCTGGGATGTGCAACAAGTGGACGTACATAATGCGTTTTTGAATGGAGACCTCTCTGAATCTGTTTACATGACACAACCAGAAGGTTTTATTGACAAGCATCATCCTACTCACGTTTGCAAGTTACAAAAAGCCCTATATGGATTAAAGCAGGCCCCTCGGGCATGGTTTGAAAAATTGAAAGCTGCACTTCAATCTCACGGCTTCCACAACTCCACCTCTGATTCCAGTTTATTCTTTTACCATCAAGGAACAACAAAACTATATTTTTTAGTCTATGTAGATGACATAGTCCTCACCGGAAATGATCCTAAGCTGCTAAACCAAATTGTTCAAGATCTTGATCATACTTTTGGTCTTAAGATACTCCGTAAACTACACTTCTTTCTCGGCATTGCAGTTCACCATACCTCTTCAGGTTTGCTCTTAAATCAAAGCTCCTATGCGCACGATCTGCTCGTCAAATATTGAATGCAAAATTGCAATCCTTGCTCCACACCAATGATCCTCGGTTCCAAATTATCCCTTGATGATAGTCCACTTTTTGATCAGCCTTCACTTTATCGAAGTCTCATTGGTGCACTCCAATACCTTACTCACACGACGACTCGCTTTGTAGTTAACAAACTCGCCTAATTCCTTAAAGCTCCAACTGTGAATCATTGGCAAGCTTGTAAACATATCCTTCGGTATATTCAAGGGACTATTCATTATGGTTTAACTTTCACCAAAAGTGACACTTTGCAATTGGAAGGTTACACTGATGCTGACTGGTCAGGGAACATTTCTGATCGAAAGTCTACTACCGGATATTGTATTTTTCTTGGTTCCAATATGATTCAAGGTGCTCCAAAAACAATCTGTCGCCTTGTCCTCCATGAGGCCGAGTATCGAGCTCTTGCTCACGCCGCTCTGAAATTGCTTGGCTTCAAAACTTGTTTCAAGAACTGCATCTCCCTTCCCCGGCATCCCCTGTTCTCGGTGTGACAACACTAGTGCGAGCCCTTGCTTCAAATCCCTGTTTTCCATGCCCACACTAAACACATCGAAATAGATGTCCATTTCGTCGTGAGATGGTTTGCTCCAAACGGCTTTGTCGTCCAATATGTTGCTACTGCTTTTCAAATAGCTGACATCCTGACAAAACCCCTCTCTCGGTTCTCGCCCTTCGCACTTTACGTGATCAACTTCATTTAGCTTCTTCTGGTCCCTCTTCCTTGTTTTTGCTTGAGGGACGGGTTCAGGGCAAGCTGCAAACTTTAGAGAGAGGGACAATCAAGAACATTAACAAGTTTTTTTTGCATAAGACGAGCTGATGCTGAACTGCTTGAACTTCAGCTTGAGGGACGATGTAAACTACAACAAGCTTCAGCTCAAGCAACTGAAGTCTTTCAATTTCTGAATATCGGCACGTTCTGCATGTCGCTCAACAAACTGCAAGTGGATCAAGTTTTCAGTTGAACGAATTAACAAGTTGCAGCTGATCTTGTGCAAGTTGGCGAGGCTGATACTCGGTTGTTATGCAAGTTGCATGAGTTGTTATTCTTCAGTTATGCAAGTTGACAAGTGGCCATGCAACTTGCATCAACGTCAACAATTCAATGGTTAGAGTTAACCTGTGTAATATAGAATGTAAGGCTGGGATTTCACAAAAATGAGGCAGCACGTGGCCTGCTTTTGTTATAAATTGTGAGTGTAAAGGACAGATTGAGATAAGAAAAACAAATAGAAAATAAATGCTTCTATACTGATTCTTTTTCTCTGCCTCAGAGTCTTTATACTCTGTTTTCTTTCTTCTTTTTCGTTAGTGCATTTTTCAATTTCATATACTTTTTGTGGGACTGTTTAATATGAAATATATCCAAGCTTTTTAAAAACCATTAAAAAAAAAAAAAAACATATAATTATTAAGAGCAATGTTATATTTATAATTAAGTTATACAATTAAATCATACAAACAGTAAAAAAAAAAGGATAAAGTAATTATTTTACATAAATTTTATACAATTTTTATTTGTTTGTATGACTCAGTTATAAGTAAAACATTATTGAATTATTAAATACTCCTTCTAACTTATTAAAAATCCCCATGTGTCAAGGGGTTTACAATAATTATAAAAAACATTTTTAATCATTTTCAAAAACTTTAACTGCATTAATTAAGATTAGACCTTTCCTTTAAAACAGTATAAAGAATAATAGTATAATTCCTCTCCCTCGATCTCTAAATACATACATATATTAGGCAACTTTATATGTATTTTTATATTATGTGAGTTTATCATTATTTTATTTTCTATTTATTTCATTAAATTGTTATCCATCTTTATTTATTTATTTTTTTTTCAATTCTACAACTTTTAAATTGACATAAAGTAGAATTAAGTTTGATTATTGAAAAAAGTCTTATAAATGTTATAAACTTTTTGGATGGAAAACGTTGTTCGATCGAATATATATGTAATAATCATGGTGATTGAAGAATTATACCAATAATTAAAAAAAAAAAAAAAAATAGTAATTAAGTAGGAATGCAAGCCAGGTCACCATCTTCTTCCTAAATGAATTGGAAAGCTTTTTCCTTTAAATTTATAAATTCTTCCTTTTAAAGCCTATGGGTCCCAAGTTCCATCTTTATGTCTTTATTTATTTATTTCAATTTACCAAATTCTTATCTATTAGATAATGATGGAGAGACAATTTAATGTTTTTTCATATTCATATAAAATGGTTAAAAATATGACTGATACAAAATATATTTAATTATAATATAATTTAAGCTCAAGCTAGCCTTAACCAAACCTTCTTTATTTCATTTTTTATAATATGGCTGCTCGAACTCATATGAATTTGAATTTTTACATAGAAAATGTGAAATAGTTTTCACTGCGAAAACACATTTCATACATTTCATCTTTTGTTATAGCTATTTTGAATATAAATCAAACTAGACAAAAATACATTATATTTAACGTAGTTCGACATAATTTACCTACCTTTACAAATGAGAAAAAAAATCCACTAATAATGTCAAAACCAATATATAAGAATATAACACTCCTGATACTAATTAACAACAACACCATAAACCTAAAATCTAACTCAATACTAATTGACAGAATGGAAAAAATCTTAGTTTTTATATTCAACCCATAGTATTTAACCAACTCTTTTACATTACATATCTTATGTAACATATATTTCTCTCGTAATCTTGAATTGATTTTCACCTTTTATTAATAAGTAATATATAAAATATTCTACTTCTAATGGGCAGACTCACATTTTTATTTTTATTTCTGTTTTCAATAGAACTCATATTATCTTATAACATTTTCATTCATCTTTTAATAAATTTCCTAAATGGAAACAATTTTTACAAGAAACAATTTAATAAAATGAACCACAATATCCCAACAATTATTTTCTCATTAGGATTAAATGGCATCTACATGGCTTATTTATATTTTTGGTCTAGACTTTGTTGGCACCAGGTATATGGTTTCGCATGATCTCTTTAACAAAACTTTGATATGGTTAACAGTCATCGTCTTGCTATTTATATTGGAAGAGCTTGACAATTGCATCCAAATTCTATAAGGATTTATGACAATTTTCACCTAAGGTATCAATATATAACAATTTTCCCTTAGATATTATAAAAAACAATTTATCCCTGTTATTAGTATTTCGTTAGGGTTTTATTTTAATTTAATAGATTAAGTGTTAATGGATTAGTCATGTTATACTGAGCCAACAAACACAAACATAAACCAGATTTCAACTCCACACAGATTACACAAAACATCCACACAAGAAACGCAAGATTTTTACCGTGGTTCGATTATCCTATTTGGATAATCTACGTCCACGTTGAGCTCCGGAAATGGAGAGCTCACAGCACTACTAATTTGAATAATATCAATACAGTACAAGATCCAACACAACCAGATCAAATCCTCTCTATTTCTACCCAAGAACCAACCCGTAACTCACCCAAGAACTCTCACCTGGAATCCTCAAGCCACAAGAGTAAAACTACCCTCAGATTAACTATTATTCACTACTCAATCTACCTAGTTACAATGATTCTAAAAATGCAGAAAAAACCAAGAAGAACTGATAACGCAAATTGCAGAAAAACGCAAAAAAATCGATTCGATGTACGGTGAATAATTCCCTCTTTTTATATTGTTGACTCGTGGAAATGCCTCAACCGTTGGATCTCTGCAGATTGGATGGACAGGGATACACAAATGACTCAGGCCAAAACTCTCGCTTTCATTTAACCGCAGCAAGGCGGCAGCTTTAGCCTTCACTCCAACAATCTCCACCTTGAAGACTTGAAAACTAATTAGTAGTGCAGTAGGCTCTAACCATATCCCTCATAGCTCCAGTTGGTATTGAATTACTCCATGGGATGAACTTCAAGCGGTTGCTTGAATTTTCTTCAGTGTGATGATCTTGGTCCCCATATCGGCTGGATTTTCTTCAGTGGGGATTTTCTTCAGCTTAATTAATCCTTGGGCTACCACATCTCTTACAAAGTGAAATCTTACGTCAACATGTTTGGTCCTCTCGTGATAAACTGGGTTCTTACTCAGATGTATAGCACTCTAGCTATCTGAGTAAATTGTGACCTTCCCTTCCCAGTAAGATTTGCTTCTGGCAGTAGCCCCTGTAACTACACACCTCCTTAATCACATCAGCAATGGCTATGTACTTTGCCTCAGTTGATGAAAGTGCAACTATAGGTTGCAACTGAGATTTCCAGCGTATGCAGTTTCCTCCTAGTGTAAAGCAGTAAGCAGTTGTGGATTTTCTGGTGTCTTTATCACCTGCAAAATCTGAATCTACAAACCCAACAAGATCAAGCACAGTATTGTTCTTACTTTTAAACCAACATTCAAAGAACTGTTAATGTATCTTAGAACCCATTTAAGGGCAGTCCAACGTTCACTGCCAGGGTTAGACATGAATCTACTAAGAAGTGATATAGCAAACGACAGATCAGGTCTAGTGCTTATCATAGCATACATTAAGGAGCCAATCACATTTGAGTAGGGGATGTCATTCATTTTTATCAACTCAGCTTCAAATTTAGGACACTGTTCTTTACTAAGTATGAAATGATTTGTCAAGGGCATTGTGACAGGTTTTGAGTCATTCATACCAAATTTGTTTATTACTTTCTGCAAATAAGCACTCTATCCTAGTTTTACGCAGTTGTTCCTCCTGTCTCTAGATATTACCATCCCTAATATTTTCTTAGCATTTCCCAAATCTTTCATGTCAAATTCTAAATTTAATTTCTTTTTCAGCATATCATCAACATACAGCAAAAGATAAATAGGCAGATTTTTATCAAGGTCAAAGTAGAAGCAGCTATCATACTTGCTTCTCCTAAATCCCAGGCCTATTATAAAGGTGTCAAACCTTTTGTACCACTGCCTGGGGGCCTGTTTAAGGCCATATAGGGACTTGTGGAGAAAGCATACATGGTCAGGGGCCCTAACATCAATGAATCCTATAGGCTGGCTCATATAAATTTTCTCATCCAAATTTCCATGCAAAAAAGCAGTAGTCACATCTAGTTGTTCTAATTCTAGATTATGGTGAGCAGCAATAGCTAACATTAATCTGATGGTTTTATATTTCACTACTGGGGAAAAGACTTCATTGAAGTCTATTCTCTCTTTGGGTGTAGCATTTGGCAATTAGCCTGGCTTTATACCTAGGTGGGTTAGAAATTGAAATACCATCCTTAAGTTTATAGAGCCACTTACATTGGATCAGCTTCTGATCTTTGGGTTTGGGTACCAAAGTCCAGTTCATTTACCTCAGAGAGTGCATCTCGCCCTCATTGCCCGCTTCCCATTTTTCTTTATCCTTGGACTTCATAGCTTCATCATAAGTCTCTGTTGTTCTCTAGACCTCTCGTACTGCAAGCAAGCGCGGAAAAAAATCAGTTCTGCATAAGAATAATGAGCTAGTGGCCTTACCTCTCTCTGGCTCTGTCCCTGGCCAGTTGGTACTGTTGGAGGTCAGTTGGTTGGTGTTCAAATGTCTCTTCAGTGGTTTCTTCTGCTAGTTGTTCAAGTTCAGTTTCAAATCCTGTTTGGGTTTTAGTTTCAGCTTGGGTGGAGTGAGGCTGATGTGTGAGTTGCTCCACCTCAATTGATGTACTTCCAGTTGGGTTAGGGTCAAGATCAGTATTTTTAATGCTTCCTTGATCAGTGGCAGGTCCTTTGCAAGGGAATTCACTTTCATTAAACACAACATCTCTGCTTACAATAATCTTTACCCCACCCCCGGAGTCTCCCCTATCCCACAATCTATACCCTTTTGTGCCTTCTTGGTAACCTAAAAATATGCACTTGGTAGACCTAGGTTCAAGTTTTCCTCCTACAGAGTGTGCATAGGCAGAAAACCTAAAAATCCTCAAATGGCTTAAGTCTGGTCTTCTACCAGACCAGATTTCTTCTTCGGGACACTTTCCATTAATAGCAGTAGAAGGACTCCTATTCACAAGATAGGCTATGGTGGCTAAGGCTTCCCCCAAAAAAGTGTTTGGTAACCCTGAAGTAAACAAAAGACACCTAACCTTTTCTAGTAAGGTACGGTTCATCCTTTCTGCCACACCATTCTGTTGGGGTGTCCTAGCTACAGTTCTATGTCTCAAAATACCATGTTCTTTACAAAAGTTGTCAAATTCAGAACCTGCGAATTCCTGCACCATTGTCTGCACAAGGTGCCTTAACTTTCTTTCCTGATTGGTTTTCTACCAGTGTTTTCCAATCCCTAAACTTGGTCAAAGCCTGATCTTTGGTCTTTAGGAGAAAGGTCCAGACCTTTCTACTGTGATCATCTACAATGGACAAGAAATAGTTGTTCCCACCATGGGATTTAATTTTTTCAGGTCCCTAGAGGTCAGAGTGTAAGTACTCTAAGCAGTTCTTGGCTAGGTGAGTTCCTTTTGAAAAACTAAGTCTATGTTGTTTTCCTAACACACAAGTTTCACAGAATTCCAGGTTACTGATGGTGTCCTTTCCAAAATCTCCCTGATTACTAAGGATGTGCATGCCCTTCTGACTCATGTGTCCTAGCCTAAGGTGCCATTTTTCAGTTATAGTAAGTTTGGTGGGTGACTGAACTGTGCTAAAGCATTCGGGGGTCGAATCATAACATAAAATGTAAAGACCATTCCTCTTTTCCTGTTTGAGAACCAAGTTCTGGTTTTTGTACATATATAAACAACCATTGTTAGCCTCCTAGGAACACCTAGCCTCATCAAGAGTTCCTAAAGAAATAAGATTCTTTTTTAATTCAGGGATATACCTAACATTAGTCAACTTTACAATTTTTCCATTAGTAAGCTTAAGGGTTATATTGCCTATACCCTTCACCCTACATACTTGGTTATTCCCCATATAAACAGTTTCAGTTTCCTGAGATTCTAGGTTCTGGAACCAGTTTTTGTGTGGACTCATATGGAAGGAACAAGCCTGAGTCCAGGACCCATTCCTTAGCAGTATCAGATGTTGATACTGTCAAGACCTCAGCTCCCCCATTGGTTATCACTAGAAGCAAGATTACTCTCAGATACTGCTTTATTTTTCTTCAACCATTCAAAACAGTTTTTCTTGATATGACCAGGTTTATTACAAAAGAAGCACTTCCTAGTGTCTGATTTTTTATTACTGTTTCCCTTCCATTTTTTCTTGTTTTTAGACCCATGTTGGTTCTGAATAGACTTTCCTGTTTGACTAGATTTTGCCCTACCCTTTACAAACAGGTTACTCCCAGATCTTTTCTGAACCTTGAGCTCTAATTCTCTAGCTTTAAGACCAGTAACTATTAAATCCAAACTAGGTACGGTTCCTGAATACTGAAGGGCATTTTTTACAACTATGTAGTCTTCAGTTAAGGAATTTAATAGGATCATTGCTAAACTAGTGTCACCTAGTTCCTGATCAGTACCTTTAAGAATTAAAGTCATCTTAAGGAATTCATCTAAATTATCCTCAACAGATTTAGAACCATCCATTTTGTATGAAAATAAAGCACCCTTTAAAAATGCAAGGTTAAGTGCCGACTGTAAAGAATACAAAGTTTCGAGTTTACCCCATAGGGCTAGAGGTGTTTCTAGCCCATCTACCTTCCGCAGGATGTTGTCTGAGAGATTCATCACTATAAGGTTGTATGCTTCCTCATTGATTTCATCCTTCTTCTTCAGCTTCTCTTCTGGCCATTTGGTTTCATCTTTCTCCAGGGCAATTCCCATCTTGTTGTGGGACAGCAGTGCCTTCATTTTCTTTTTCCAACTCCCAAAATCTATCTTGCCATCATACTGAGTGATTTCTAATCGTGTAGTTGACATCTTTGTGTTTGAACAATTTGATACTAACTTAAGAAACCCTAGATCGAACTGACAATGTAAACGAATTACTAAGACTCATACCTGAATCTTCACCAAGATTTCCTCAATCAATGAATTTACCACTCGAATCTGTAAACTAGGACTCAAGATTGCTAAGGGAAGCCTTAATTTGAAAAACCCCGAAATTTTAAACAAACCCTAATTTTTCAGAAACCCTAAATCACTGAACAGTCTCCAAATCGATCAAGCCTATTGTCTAATAGCTCTGATACCACTGTTATACTGAGCCAACAAACACAAACATAAACCAGATTTCAACTCCACACAGATTACACAAAACATCCACACAAGAAACGCAAGATTTTTACCGTAGTTCGATTATCCTATTTGGATAATCTACGTCTACGTTGAGCTCCGGAAATGGAGAGCTCACAGCACTACTAATCTGAATAATATCAATACAGTACAAGATCCAACACAACCAGATCAAATCCTCTCTATTTTTACCCAAGAACCAACCCATAACTCACCCAAGAACTCTCACCTGGAATCCTCAAGCCACAAGAGTAAAACTACCCTCAGATTAAATATCATTCACTAATCAATCTACCTAGTTACAATGATTCTAAAAATGCAGAAAAAACCAAGAAGAACTGATAACGCAAACTAGAGAAAAAACGCAAAAAAATTCAGATCTGATGTACAGTGAACAATTCCCTCTTTTACATTGTTGACTCTGTGAAATGTCTCAACCGTTGGATCTCTGCAGATTGGATGGACAGGATGCACAAATGACTCAGGCCAAAACTCTGCGTTTCATTTAACTATAAAGCGGCAGCGTTTTCAGTCTTCACTCCAACAAGTCAGATGATGAAAACACTAATAAAATAGTGACTATAAGAGGTAAATTGTTATTTCATGATGCCTCAGGGGGACATGTAATAAACTCTTTCTAAATATGAATTTTAATTTTATACAGGTAAGGTCGGGGTCCATAACTCTACTTCCCAACTACTTGTAGGTTGAAGATACTACCTGCTTATGCATATCATGTTTAGATTATATCTCACTTTAGTAATTAACATCGTGTAATGCTTTTTACCTCACTAAAAAATCAATATAATGTTTAATTAGAGCTCCAAAATAAAATTAATTAATAGCCGCTCAATTCAAAAGTTTCATTAATTTGAGCCATGATTGAAATATGAACCAAATACCAAGACAATGGCCATGTCCATGCAGTAGTACAATTTGATGAACTGCTAGAATTGCTGCCCATGTTTATGTAACAAGAATGGCGTTGAAATGATGTAATAATGTCTTGTCGTTCTATAAAAGCAGAGCCCCCAAGAACTGCAATTTCATTGAAACTTAAAAAAGAAATTAACATTACTCCTATCCTTTGTTTTCCCATACATCAATTAAATTCTAAGTCTCCGAGATTGAGAATGGAAGTCCTTAAACCTATCGAACTGAAATTAGATGTTGAAGACCCGATTCAAAATTGTGAGGAAGGTCTGCCCTTGAGTCCAATTGCTCGTCTGTGTCATCAACCTGACTCAAGGATCTACATCATTGTCATGATTGGCATGAAAACAAAAATGAACCCAGAAGTTATTAAAGCAAGCTTAGTGCATATTTTTCTCAAGCAGCCTCGTTTCTGTAGTTTGCAGGTAACTAACAAAACCATAAATTTGAACCCTCAAACTATAGAGTATAAATTTGTATATCTCTTTTATTGGAAATTGTTATGTGTAAATGTTCTCATTTTTCCAAATTACTTCTGTGTTGGTGAAGACTAGAGTAGAAACTTTTACAGTTTTCAATACAAAAATGTTTGACCGAACTTTAGTCTTGTTGAATTTACCGGTGTTCAGTAACTGATAAAGAAATGAATTCATGTGACTTTGTATTGCTAACTTGACTACAATGGCAGGTTGAAGATGAGACAGTTAAAGGGGGGCTAAAATGGGTTAATCAGAAAGAGGTGAATTTAGACAATCATGTTATAGTTCCAAATCTGGATATAAATAATATTGAATCACCTGATAAGTTTGTGGAAGATTACGTCTCCAACCTGAGCAAAACTGGAATTAAAATGTCAATGCCAATGTGGGATATCCATCTCCTCAACCTGAAAACCACTGATGCTGAATCCGTCGCTGTTTTTCGAGTTCACCACTCCCTCGGTGATGGAATTTCGCTTATGTCTCTTTTCCTTGCTTGTACTCGTAAGATTTCTAGCCCAAACGAACCTCCCACCATTCCAATGGTTAAGAAAGTAAATCCCAGCAAATCCTCTAGAGGGTTTTGGGGAAAATTCATCAAATTATGGTTGGTTATCTTGCTCTTTTGGAATACTCTTGTCGATGTTTCCATGTTTATTGCTACCTCATTATCTCTCTTGAATGATACTAAAACGCCCCTCAAGGGTCCCTTGAGCCAAACTCGGCGATTTGTTCGTAGATCAGTGAGTTTGGATGATGTCAAGCTCGTAAAGAACACAATGAATACTGTAAGTTGCTTATGAAATTATAACATGCAATAAGAGATTTTGATTAATCATTTAACATATAGGTTAGATGTATCAAGTCAAACTTGTGACAATAGGTTTTTAAAATGTTATAAATTTATTAATTAAGATATGATTGCCTTTAATTAAGAGTACCTAATTGATTTCAAACTTGTCTATTTATTAAGAGTACTTAATTGATTTTAAATTTGTTTATTTATTAAAGTATGTTCAGAAATGTTTCTATGTACCCATATTAATTGGCATAAAAGACTAATAGTAATCCTCTCTAATATAATTTTATTTTTTCCTGTATTTGCAGACAATCAATGATGTTATGCAAGCAGTAACTCAAGCAGGCTTATCTCGTTATCTCAATCGAAAATATGGTGTGCTTGTAACCTGAAATCTGGTTTCTATTTTATTTAAGCTATACACATATATAGTCTAAATTATCAAAATTCCATACCTAATTTATAATTAAAGAAACATTACAGGAGAATGTCACAAGATCGATAAAGGAGTGTCAGAAAAAAGCAACAATCTTCCACATAATATTCGACTTAGAGCAGCCTTTGCCATGAACCTTAGAAAAGCTCCAGGGATCCAAGTATAGAACTTATGTTAATTAGTCAATTTAAATTAGTTGGTTATATTCTTCATGATATCAGAGCCACAAACTTATGTCATGGCTGATTTTTCTTACTCTTTAACGCTTTTGAGAGAACTTCTAGAAAATTCTCTACAAAACTAAACAATTCTCTAGTTTCAACTTAATTTCCTACTTCCCAACCTTCGATTGGTGATAAATTGATTGAAAAGAATTAAAATTACTGGCGCTCTCAAGTTTTACTAGCTCTAACTTCACTTGAACTTGAAGGTTTTGTTAATGGCTCCTAACCATATCCTCCTTTTATTAATTGTTGCAAAATCTGAAGATTCTGAAAATGCAATAAGAAAGTCTAATCTAGATTATTTATTGTGGAAGCGAATTGATCAAGTTTTAATTAGCTGGTTACATACTTATCAAGTTCAGTGATTTATATTATATTATTTACATAGTAAATTTCACTATATTTATGAATATTATTAACTCTGCATTAAATGTAGGAGCTTGATGTTATGATGAAGAAAGGATCTAAAGCAAGGTGGGGCAACAAGATGGGTTATTTGTTTTACCCTTTCACCATTGCATTACGAGATGATCCAATAGATTGCCTTCGAGAAGCTAAGGCAACCATGGATAGGAAGAAAGCTTCTCTAGAGGCTTCTTTCTCATATTTCTCGCCTAAATGTTTTATCAAGTTTGGTGGTGTGAAGGTATTATAATTCTTTTAAACCTCTTTCTTTTGTTTGGTCTATACTCTATACTTTTAGTTGTGATTTTATTTTTGACTCTTAATTTTCATATATACGTGTGTGTCTGTGTGAAAACCTTTCATGATTGATCAATCCTGAACGCAGATGGTGAGTTTCCCAACTCATACGACATTGTGGTTCTGAAATGTAGTAGGGCCAGAAGAAGAAATCGGTTTTTTGGGCTATCCAGTGGCCTATATTGCTCCAAGTTGCTATGGGCCACCCACCGTAAGTATTTAAGCTCTAAACCTCTATTTCCTTTGTGAAATGAATTCGTGCAAGTAATTAATTAATTATTTGAATCAAAACTAGCTAGCTGACACTTACATTAATTGCAGGGATTACTGATTCATGTCCTTAGTTATGCCAACAAAATTACCTTCATCTTGTCAGTTGATGAAGGTATAATTCCTGATCCTAATCAGTTGTGTGATGATCTTGAAGAATCTTTCAGCCTCATCAAAAGTGCAGCTATTGCTAAAGGAATGCCTACGAATTAAGATGTCATTGTTATATTTATACGTGTGCATACATATACATGAGCAAATCAGTGTCATATTGCTATGTAACACTAAATAAGTAAATTGCGAAAGCCAATAAATAAATAGCTTTTTTTTTTTTTTTGGAAAAAGGGCAATTTATTGATTCCATGTCAATTGAATTAATTGGATTTTGTATGCCTATCAAGCTCTCAGGAGGAAGTAAGGAAGAAGCCCCATTAGGGGTCAAAATCGAGTCGAGTCGCTCGCGAGCCACTCGAACTTGACTCGATGTTAGTCGGGTCGAGTTCGAGTTCGAGTAGTTAATCGAGTCAAGTTTGATCATAGTAGAACTCGACTTGATATGTTCACGAGTATTTCCAAACTCGATGGTTAGGTTAATAGTTCTTAAAGTAATAGGAGTCATATGTGTTGATTGTATTACTTAAAGAAGTAAACAAGACCAGAATGCAAGTTTATAAACATGAGGGTTGCGTTTGCAAAAGAATAGTTGTAAACTCATCAGAAACGATGACGTTTAAAGAGTGTGAGTGTTTGTATAAAAGCTCAGTTGTAAGTTTACTAATTCAATTAAGTAAAAAGGAAAACAGAATTCGTTTCTCTTTGAAACAGAATCCATATTCAATCTTGCATTGTTTCTTGATTGATTTTGCTAAGTTCTTGCTTCATCCTTGCTGATCTAACTTGGTATCAGAGCAAGTGACTCACATCAATGGCGTACGTTTCTGGTTCCTCTTCACAATCACTCAAAAGCATTGAAGAAATGTTGCGGGAATCTTCAAGCCGCACCACCTCAGCTCTGGCGTCGAATCTGCAGGTGATAAACCCTAAGCTTACTCGGAAAAATTATCGTTTCTGGAGTTCACAAGTCTTGTTCACGGTTGGTTCACACGAACTTGAGGATCACTTACTTGGTAAAGTTCCCTGTCCTCCTCCTCTTATACTGTCTGATTCTGTAAATGAGAAAGAATTAGAACAAGGTCATGGAGAACCTAAGACTATTAGTGACTCTGTTAGTGATAAGATTAATCCTGCTTATATCATGTGGAAACGCACAGACAAATTTCTTATGAGTTGGTTATTAGCATCCATTTCTGAGAACATGTTTGGAAATGTTTCTAAGTGTAAATTTTCCACCGAGATATGGTATACCTTAGAAAATGAGTTTGTTAATGATTCAAAGGCCAAAGCACTTAATTTAAAGAATCTCTTACAGACAACTCAGAAATGTAATCTAGGAATTGCAGAATACATAAAGAAGATGAAAGAAATTGCAGAAAGCCTCTCTGCCAGTAGGTTAGTTATATCAGATGAAGAATTATTGCAGTATGTACTTGATGGTTTAGGTCCAGAATATGATGCAGTTGTAGTTAATCTCACATCTAGGCTTGAATCAAAGGTGGATAATGTAACATTGCAGGAGGCGCAATTTCTATTACAAAAGTTTGAGATTAGACTTGACAAGTTCAATTCAGTTGATTCATACAGTAGCTCTGCCAATCTAGCTTCAGTTAATACTTCAGTCAATCCTTCTGGATTTAATACAGAGAACAAGAATCCTAATGTTCTTCAACCAACTGGAGCAATTCAAACCTCACCTAACCCTTTTTCCAATACCATTCCCTCACTGAACTCACTAGGAAATCCACATTATTATCAAAACTATCTTGTACCTGTCTCAGAAGCTTATGGAGCAGGGCATGGTGGTCAATCAAGTTACTATTCTAATGTTCCTTTGAATAGTACAAGGCCAACTGGATTTCAGGGTTATGGGAATAAGATAATATGTCAAGTTTGTCATAAAGCTGGTCACTCAGCTGCTCAATGCTATCACAAGTTTAATACCTCATACACTGGAACTTATTATGGCAGCTACAATACTGGTGCACTGTCCACACAAATGCTTGGTTCACAGTCCTCACCCACTCAAGGAATTTTTCAGTTTCCTCAGTCATCTCAGCCACAGCAAGTTAGCCCTTATCAGAACTTCTCTCAAACACCACCACCACCACCTAGTTCTCCATATACTCACAATAACAGTAGTGTTTCTCAACTGAGAGGTGACTCTGTTTCCTCACCATTTCTTGGAGTACCTAGCCAACAAAACTCAGTTACTAATCAAGCCTTTTTGGTATCTACCGGTGCTACTCAACCTATTCATAATACTACTAGTATGTCAGTTCATCCTCAACAGCAAAACCAGTATTCAGCTCTAGCCACTTCACTCACTCCCACATATCCTATTTGGTGTATGGATTCTGGAGCTACTGATCATGTAGCATCAGACCTCAGCCATTTAAATGTCAGTCAACCTTATGATGGTGGAAATCAGCTTCAAGTTGGCAATGGTCAGTGTTTATCTATCTCTCATAATGGTTGGTCTCCTTTACCTAGTACCTTACATTCAAAATGCCTTCAACTCAAAAATATTCTGTGCGTGCCCAAAATTACTAAAAATCTTTTAAGTATTTCCAAGTTTACTAAAGATAACAGTGTAGTTATTGACTTTAATACTGATTGTTGTATTATTAAGGACAAGCTAACCAAGGCAACACTGCTGAAAGGGGATCTTAAAGGTGGCTTGTACCAGTTGCAAGTTCCTCATCCAAAGTTTTTCAATACGTCAATTCATATGTCTCCTAAAACTGTTTTAGTCTCACAACATTCCTTTCCCACTGTTGCATCACCAGATTTTAATTGTGTCAATAATGCTTTACTTGCTAGTAATCTGCATTCTAGTGATATGTTAGACAGACAAAGTATTCACAACAAGTCTGCAGTATTCGCGTACTTCAAATAATGTTGCCTCATTCATGAACTATAATAATGATGCACAATGTACTAGCTCTCAATGTTGTAATACATTACCTATCAATAAAACAAATAGTTTGAGTGTTTTGGATGCTATTTCTAATAATATGATTGCCCAATATGCTGATTGTAGTGTAGCTGATTCTACTACTCATAATGCTTTAACTATTACCAATTCTGATTCTTATATGGTTTGGCATAAACGTTTAGGACATCCAAATTCAACTATTTTACGTAGAATTCTTGCAACTCTCCCAAAGAATACCTCACCTAAAATTACCTCTCATACTGTTAATTCCTCCCTAGATCAGCTGAATTCACCTATAGATGGTTTCCCTTTAGATCAGTCTAACATATCACCAAAATCAGCACATATGTTCTGTGATGCTTGTCAATTAGGGAAACTCCATAATAACACTTTTCCCTCCTCCTCATCACAAGCTAGTGCACCTCTAGAACTTGTCCATAGTGATGTGTGGGGGCCTGCACCTTTATTATCATCTGAAGGTTTTAGATATTATGTCCAATTTCTTGATGACTACAGTAGATATACGTGGCTGTTTCCTCTTAGAACCAAGGCTGAAGTTAAGTCAGTTTTCATCAAGTTTCATCACTTGGCTGAGAGGCAGTTTGGCCATAAACTCAAATGCTTACAATCTGACCAAGGAAGAGAGTATATTGCTCTTCATCCTTACCTTACTAGTTTAGGAATTCAATTCAAGCACTCATGTGCTCATATTCACCAGCAAAATGGCAGACCTGAAAGAAAGCACAGACATCTTGTTGAGACAGGTTTAACTCTCCTTGCACATGCCTCTATGCCACTGCATTTTTGGTGGCTGGCATTTGAAACTGCTGTATTTCTTATAAATAGAATGCCCACACATACTCTTGGCAATATATCACCTTATCAAAGGCTCTTTCACACCATTCCAACTTATGCACATCTTAAGGTTTTTGGTTGTTCTTGTTTTCCTTTTCTTAGACCTCTTAATAAACATAAGTTTGATTTTCATATTGAGAAATGTGTCTTTGTAGGTTACAGCTTAGTCCATAAAGGATATAAATGTTTAAAACCTGATGGCAAACTATTTATCACACCTAGTGTAAAATTCAATGAATGTGAATTTCCGTTTTCTCAAGGAAATGCATTTTTGTCGTCTGCACTAGTCCTTCGTCTGCTGATTCTGTTATTTCACCTTCAGTTTTTCCTTTCATTTTTGTGCATTCACCTATTAAGCGGTTCTTCAACTAGACTTGCCCCTTGCTCCTCTCCAGCAGTCAGACCTTCACAGCAAAATCCTAATGATACAATAGCAGGTAATAAATCCATACCTACATTTTGTCCACAAGATGTTCCTACCTCACCACAACTTAACTTAATTCCTATCTCTTCAACATCTACATATAAATCTTCACTACAAAACCATCCTAACACATCTACTATTTCGCATTCTAACTCAGTCAAAACCTCATCTGCCCCAGTCCATTTTTCACCCACATTCCCTATTTCTTCCCTGCCAGTTATCACAGCACCTGACACAATACCTTCTTGCTCTCTTGAAGTTGATTTATCATTGTCTAAGTTTGCTGACACCTCTGATGTTTCTCTCAACCCAAAGTCTGATGCTATCAACACCCACTCTATGCTCACAAGAGCTAAAGCAAGCAGCACAATCTAAAGCAGCAGTTTGCTCTCTTTCTGGAATAGGTTCTTACCCTCAATCTGCAGCCTTACTTACTGAAACTGATAACACTGCACCAGGACCTGTGCTTTCTGCACATGACAGTGTTGAATCTACATCTATGTCTTCTACTCATATAAGTGTTGAACGAACTGAACTCCCGAACCTTTATCTCCTTTTTGATGCCTTAGCTAATGATAAATGGAAAGGTGCCATGCAGGGATGAATTTAATGCATTGCTCAAAAATGAAACCTGGAAACTTGTTCCTCTCACTCGTGATCTCAATGTAGTAGGAAACAAGTGGGTTTTTAGAGTGAAATATAATGCAAATGGTACTTTACAAAAGTACAAAGCTAGACTTGTAGCCAAGGGTTTCAACAAACACCGAGGACTTGACTATTTTGAGACGTTTAGTCCAGGCTTATTAAGCCTTCCACCATTAGGATAATCTTGACCTTGGCGGTGACAAAAGGTTGGGATATTCAACAAGTTGGCGTAAATAATGCCTTCCTTAATGGTACTCTTGTTGAAGAAGTGTATATCTGACAACCTTTAGGGTTTGAGGATCATGATAAACCGGGGATATGTGTGTAAGTTGAATGAAGCCCTTTATGGACTCAAGCAAGCTCCTAGAGCTTGGTTTGATAAGCTCAAAACAGCCTTGCATGACAAAGGATTTCAGAATTCCATTGCAGATTCTAGCTTGTTTATTCTCAAGCAACATGGATCACTTACTTATGTTCTAATCTATGTTGATGATATTCTCATCACAGGATCAGATTCTTCTTATGTTGCTCAACTGATGCTAGAGTTAAATAGTAAATTTGCTCTTAAAACCCTTGGTTCTCTTCATTATTTTCTTGGTTTAGAGGCCACACGAAATTCTGGTGGCATTCATTTGAAACAAACAAAGTATGCTTCAGATTTGTTAAGGAAAACCAAGATGTGGGATGCTAATCCTTGTCTCATACCCATGGCTGTTGGTGTTAAATTATTCTCTAC
Source organism: Pistacia integerrima (assembly GCA_026225825.1). NCBI lineage: Eukaryota > Viridiplantae > Streptophyta > Magnoliopsida > Sapindales > Anacardiaceae > Pistacia > Pistacia integerrima. The sequence continues at coordinate 15,773,955 of CM047745.1, read as the reverse complement.
GCGGTGGAGTCGTTTAACAACCCCACACTTTACAAGTACCATAGGTACTCTTCAATATCTTACCCTCACCAGACCTGATCTCAGCTTCTCTATCAACAAGTTGAGCTAGTTTTTGTTAGCCCCTACAAAGCTCCACTCGCAAGCATGTAAAAGAATCCTTCGGTATGTCAAAGGCACATTGGATTATGGCCTACACTTCAAACCAACACCGGCTTTACAAGTAGAATGCTATCTTGATGCAGTTATTGGGGCAAGATTTGGCTTGGATGACAGGAGATCCACAAGTGGATATTGTGTGTATATGGGTCCTAATCTGATTCAGTGGAGTTCTCGGAAGCAAAAAGTAGTTGCCCTATCCTCAACTGAGGCTGAATATCGAGCCTTGGCTCAAACTGGTACTGAGGTAGCTTGGTTGCAAAGTGTTTTTACTGAACTAGGGTTAACACTATCCACAACACCTGTTATTTGGTGTGACAATGTCAGTGCTGGTGCCCTAGCATCTAATCCTGTTTTTCATGCTAGAACTAAGCACATTGATATTGATACTCACTACATCCGAGAACAAGTATTAGCAAAACAAGTTACGATTCAATATGTGCCTTCTAAACTTCAAATAGCTGACATATTGACCAAACCTCTATCAGTTGCTCAGTTCACTGAATTAAGATAGAAACTTACTGTTCTCAGTCACAAGGAAATATTATTTTTTTTGTTACTGATCTATTGGTTGTTGTAGGCTGAAGCATGAGATATGAATGCAGTGGCATGATTGTTAGAACTGCTCTGTTTGTGGTTTGTTTGTTGTTGTACGTGTGTGTAGTATTTGTGGTTTTGCTGATAAAGTGAATGCAGTAGCATGGCAGTTAAAGCTGTGTATGTTGGAAAGTGAAAGAGTATAGGCATTGAGTTTGTTGTAGCTGCTTGTGTTGATAATTGAAAGAGTTTAGCAGTGTGTGTAGTATTTGTGTTGAATGCAGTAGCATGGCAGTTAAAGCTGTGTATGTTGGAAAGTGAAAGAGTATAGGCATTGAGTTTGCTGTAACTGCTTGTGTTGATAATTGAAAGAGTTTAGCAGGGTGTGTAGTATTTGTGTTGAATTCAGTAGCATGGTAGTTAAAGCTGTGTATGTTGGAAAATGAAAGAGTATAGGCATTGAGTTTGCTGTAACTACTTGTGTTGATAATTGAAAGAGTTTAGCAGTGTGTGTAATATTTGTGTTGAATGCAGTAGCATGGCAGTTAAAGCTATGTGTGTTGAAAGTGAAAGAAGTAAATGTAGTAGCATGGCAGTTAAATGCTGTGTGTGTTGAAAGTGGAAGAAGTATGGCAAAGTTTGGCTAGCTGTGTGTGTTGAAAGTGAAAGAAGTATGGCAAAGTTTGGCTAGCTATGTGTGTTGAAAGTGAAAATAGCAAATGTAGTAGCATGGCAATTAGAGCTGTGTGTGTTGAAAGTGAAAGAAGTAAATGTAGTAGCATGGCAGTTAAATGTTGTGTGTGTTGAAAGTGGAAGAAGTATGGCAAAGTTTGGCTAGCTGTGTGTGTTGAAAGTGAAAGAAGTATGGCAAAGTTTGGCTAAAGTTTGGCTAAAGAAAGTGTTGTAGTTTTTGTTTTTTTTTTCAGAAAGTGTTGTATTCTGCAGAAATTTTCAGGAGAAATGTCATCCAATTTACTTAGTTCTTCCAAGACAAAGTCAGTCCAAGCTTGCAAGGGGAATGTCGGTACCAATTTACTCGGATCGAATTGAGGCAGGGGTGTTGACCTTAAGTATTGACGGTTAAAGCCAAGCTTAACAGGGACCCAGCAGCAAGTTTATAAACATGAGGGTTGCGTTTGTAAAAGAACTGTTGTAAACTCATCAGAAACGATGACGTTTCAAGAGTGTTGAGTGTTTGTATAAAAGCTCAGCTGTAACTTTACTAATTCAGTTAAGTAAAAAGAAAAACAGAATTAGTTTCTCTCTGAAACAGAATCCAGATTCAATCTTGCATTGTTTCTTGATTGTTTTGCTAAGTTCTTGCTTCATCCTTGAAGATCTAACTATATGTAATTTAAAAGTTATAAAATTTCCAAATCCACCCCTGTTAGATGAGCTCGAAATCGAGTTTAAACTCAAACTCGAAAAAAACTTGATTACATGAACTCAAATTCGAACTCGATTTCCAATTTTAAGTATCGAGTTCGAGTTCGAACTTGATTCCGTATATATAAGAATTATTTGCGGAGGTATAAAATGGAATATTGTTGATGTAAAGATGATAAATTTTGATACCATTCTCTAACAAAAATAAACGTGACATCAAGATTGAGGAAGCAAAATTTTGAATATTAATTAATCCAATATCTAGTTGAAATATAGAGATTCCGGGATTCTAATTTTAATTCTTTGGATTTGATACTATGTTAAATTTTCACTTGACCTAAAAACTTAAACTAATATAAAAGTTGGGGCTCAACATTATATTTAGCTTAGTAATTACACATTCTCATTCATTTTAGTATTATTACGAGTCTGTTTAGTATGGTGTATTTATTGGACTGTGTTTTTAAATGGATTAATAACTTAACATGTCTATACCATAGTCAAAGGTCTGAATTTCAATTCCCTACATTCAATTAGATAAAAGAAAATGAAAAAAAAAAAAAAAAAAATCAAGTTTTATGTGGGAGAGCCTCTTGGAGTACTAATATAATATTGAATCTGCATCTCCTAACTTAAGTTTTTAAGTAAGATGACAACTTAATTGTCATAAAGTAGAACTTACTAAAATTAGTTGGGGTGAGCGGTTCTGGGTACCCTCTATTTTTCAGGAGCCAAGGAACCGCAGGTGCGAGTTCCCAAAAAAGGAACAAGAAGGCCGGAATTGCATAATGCGGAGTTTTAAATTCATGGAACCGGAACCTAAAATGCAGGTTTCGGTTCCTTTCCTTTCCCAGTGCCCTATAAAAATCAATTACCCCCTATTAGTTTAAAAGTTTACAAATATACCCCTAACAAATTTTGATTACTCATTCATTTGTGTCCAATGTAACTCATAAATCCTCTAATCTAGGCAACACTTGAATTCAATCTATTCATCACAATTCACATAAAATTCCTGAATCAAAACCAAAACACAAACAATTAATTAAATTAATTAAACAATCATACTATAAATCTATAATTAATTAAATTTCTAATCATTTAATTTAGTATTATACTAATTTTTATAATGGAATATTATAATTAATTAAGTAATCATACTATAAATCTATAATGTAATGTTATAATTAATTAAAATTTTAATTATCTAATTAAGTAATGTACTGATGTAGTAAATTACTAATGTCTATATATAATGTTATAAATTTATAATTAATTAAGTAATCATTTAAATATGTAATGTTATAATTAATTAAGTAATCATACTATAATTTTATAATGTAATACTATAATTAATTAAATTTCTAATCATTTAATTATGTTTGTGCTAATATAGTAAATTACTAATGTTTATAATATAATGTCATAATTAATTAAGTAATCATCTCATTATTTAATGTTATAATTAATTATGTGATCATACTATAATGTAATGTTATAATGAATTAAGTAATTATAATATAAATCTTTAATATAATATTATAATTAATTAAATTTCTAATCATTTAATTAAGTATTGTACTAATGTTTATAATGAAATGTTATAATTAATTAATAAATTATTTAATTAAATAATAATTTATTTATAACGTAATGTTATAATTAATTAAGTAATCATACTATAAATTTATAATGTAATGTTATAATTAATTAAATTTCTAATTATTTAATTAAGTATTGTACTAATGTAATAAATTACTAATGTTTATAATATAATGTCATAATTAGTTAAGTAATTATTTCATTATGTAATGTTATAATTAATTATGTGATCATTTTATAATATAATGTTATAATGAATTAGGTAATCATACTATAAATCTTTAATGTAATATTATAATTAATTAAATTTTTAATCGTTTAATTAATTATTGTACTAATGTTTATAATGGAATGTTATAATTAATTAAGTAATCATTTAACTATAATGTAATGTTATAATTGATTAAGTAATCATTTAACTAATAATGTATTAATGTTTATCAACTTATTTTAAATAATTAATTAATTACTAATTAATTACAAATATACTTAGCACTTGATAATTGAAGTAAATAACTAAATATTATATTATTATTCAATCAAATATGCTATTCTATTCAAAAATAATTATTTTAATAACATTAAAATACTTTTAATTGGTTTTAATTCCAATTATACACTTAATTAATCAAAACTTTAATATTAATATATTAAAGTTTTTTATATGGTGTAGTTTATATCTAATAAGTATAATTGTATATTTATTTAATTAGGTTATTGTAAAAATTTAACTTTTTCCATTTTAATTTTTCTATATGTAAAATTACAATAGACCGCTCATTCTTCACAAATATTTCATTTCAGCCCAGGTTCTAAAACAAGGTACCCGCTACAGGTTCCAAGTAGGTTCCAAGCTGGGTACCCGCTAAAGGTTCTTTTTTCCAAGTTCAAGTTCTGGTTCAGGTTCCTCCACATGTAAAAACCGGAACTGGAACTGCATAGTGTCGGTTCTAAAAAAATGGAACCAAAACCTACCCACACAATGTCGATTCCGAGTAGGTTTCGGTTTTGGTTCTGGTTTTATCCGTAGGTTCCGGTTCTACCCGCTACCCGTGCTCACCCCCAAAAATTAGTTTTTTCATTAAAGATATGTAACCCAACTTTCAACATACTTAATTTCTACTACATAAGGAATGAGACTTTCTTACCTTGAATGTGGGGGCGATTAGATCCACTCTATTACAATTAGATCAATCAATTAAATAATTTTTAACAATTAATTGTACATGATATTATGGAAGGAAAATAATTATTTAATCAATTAAGCTAAACACATGCAATAGGAACTTAATGCAAGAAAAGGGTTTGACACATTTCCTGTAATTTTAAAAGACTTTGCTCATTTCCTTTTATTATTTCAATTTTTAATTCTTAACATTTATAACCATATTAAAAGTTTAATTTCTGTATTTTTTTTTTAATTTCACCTTTTAGAACATATATTGCTCTCTTAGATTTTAATTATGTGGCTGTACATCATAATATGAATTTATCCTTTATTTTGTTACTTTGATTCATTAATTTTTTTTAATTGCTCTTTTAAAAAAAATCATAACATTTTAATCTGATAGAAAATCTAGTTAAGAAGCTTCAGACCCATCTATAATCAATTTCTGTTTTCCTTTTATAATTTTGTTGACCTTACTCTACTTGGGATTAATTGTTGATATCACTAAGACAGTATTTATGTTTTAAATTTTCTTATTACTCTTGTGACCCTAAAATGAGATATTATCAACTAAAGTACAATGTTTGTGTGAAATAAAGGGAAAAAAAAAAAAAAAAAAAAAACATATAAGTTTTAAATAATTGTACAATTTACGAACAGTTAACAGTGTGTTCCTGTTACACTTAACAACAAATTTTGGCAAATAAATAATTATACATGATATAAATAAAAAAATTAAAAATTAAACTAAAAATAATATTTATTCAATCATAAGCTAACAAATAAGCTAAAGAAAATTCAAACAAGATAATTTCAAAAACCTTTAGGTTATAAAGGGCTTGAGAACCAGTGGCGGATTCAGGATTTTTGTCAAGGGGGGCCCTCCGCAGCTCCGTCATTGTTTGCTAAACAACTAATAAAAAATTTAAAAAATCACCAAACCTTAAACAAAGAAAATAATACAATATCAAAAACTTGAGAGAAAAAAATACAATAACACTATACTTTCCTACTTAAATAAATTCATGAGAAACCAAATTTTGAGTACATGTGTTAAATAAACCTCGAGCAAAGCCTTCTTTTAATTTTTTTTATTTTTTAATTTTTAGCTTTCAAAGATTATAATATAATTTTTCATGACTTTGATCAGACCTAACCTAAGCTAAAGTCAACCAAAACTTAAATCAAGTCAACATTGCGTTGACTTTTAATATAAATTAATAAAAAAAAAAAGAATTTTCTTGATATAAACATAGATAGTAACGCAAATTTCTTTATTTATTTTGAGTAGCAGAACGGTGACGTTTGAAATGTAGGAAAGTGGTGGGTGAAGGGTAAAAAATAACGTCTTTTAAAATATAGTTAATGTTTTAATTTGGGAAAGTAAGTTCATTCTTAGACACAAAACACAAAATAAACTAACAAGATTAAGGTATTTTCCCCTCAAATTATAATAAAAAACCTAAAAAAAAAAAAAAAAATGATTCAATCCTAAAATAAACTAAATTGAAATGAGCAATACACATACCTAAAACTGATAAAACAGAAAACAAAGCTAATTGTGACACCTTGAGTTGAAAGCTTCAATAATTTCGATCTTCAAAAGTTTTAAGATTGAATAGCATAAGGAAGAGAAAGAGAAAGTAAAGAATTTTGGGGATAAAATCATAAAAAACATGTAGAGTTAGAAGAAAAGTGGAGAGAGTTTTAAACTTTTAATATGATGTGGGCTTAGATTATATATATTAATAACAAGTTATTTGTGGGCCTACATATATGTATAATAATTCTCATTTTTTTTTTTAAATCACCTAGTATATATATTAATAGCAATTTTGTGGTCTATATATTAATAATTTTTTTTTTTTTTTTTTTAAACTTGAGGGCCTACCCTCAAAAGGGCGGGATCCGCCCCTGTTGGGAACCCTCCCTTAACAAACCAATTTTTTAAGGAAAATTCTTCTACTCAAGTCCATGAGAGACTCATAACCTAATTATTTGAGTTGTTGGAGTGTGAAACCGAAAAACTAAAAGAGAGAAATTGAAAAATGCGTGAACCTTTTTCTTATTATTCTCAGAGCGATACATTTGTTTATATACAGAGGAAGAGAGAAGAAGACTGACGCTGAGAGTAAACCCAACTAAATGATAAACTAAAGAGTAAAGTTTTTCTTCTCTTCTCAAAACGACGTCATTCTCTCTTTTGTGGAGTTGCAGTTTTACGAAACTACCCTCTTTTCAACCTGGCTAACATTCCCCAACAGACTGGACTACGGTTACTGAATTCTTCACCATTTTCTACTGAATTGTCTTCTAGACTTCAGTTTGTTGTCTTCAAAAACATTTTCTGCATATCCTACACTTTATCAAAAAGCTGCATTTGCTTGTCTGCATTTCCTGCACTTTATCAAAAAACTGCATTTACTTGTCTGCACTTTCTGCACTTTCAATAACATTGCATTTGCTTCTGCACACCACTAAGTTTCTATAAACTTCCAGAATTCAACATTGCATCTGCTTCTGCACACCACTAAGTTTCTATAAACTTCCAGAACTCAATTTTACCAACATTACTATTGAACTGCTTCACTACGTCTGCTTCTACAAAACATCCAGAATTCAACTTTACCAACATTACTACTGAATTGCTTCTGCACTTTTCAAATAAAATCCATCACCACATTACTGGATTCCTACTAACATCTAGCATTTACCAAGCATTATCACATTCAACAGTTCACCTCCTTCACATTCAACACTTCATCTTCTTCATACTTACACTCTGCACTCATCATAGAGCACCAACATACACACTATTATAATGCAACCATCACTTCAATTCAACACTTATCTCCAGAATTCATATTCTCATACCACAAACATCAAGTAAGTACTGCAAAACAGCACTCCAAGCAAAAAAAAAAAAAAAAAAAAAAAAAACAGTAGCATTTTATCAACATGCCACAAACACCTTCTCAAAACAGCAACAAACAGGAGCATTTTATCAACATGCCACAAACACCTTCTCAAAACAGCAACACATCATTGACTCAAAGAACTGCAACTGTCTTTCTGATGCTTCTGCATATAGTTAGAAGGATTGCCAAAAAATCAGTAGCATTTTATCAACATGCCACAAACACCTTCTCAAAACAAGAAGACTTCAATATTCTTTCTGATGCTTCTGCATATACTGCAATATTAATTCTTACTACCAGCATTCATTTCATCACACCACAAACAACATCACAAAACAACAACACAATGGAAGTTCAACATACAGTAGATTCTCTGATTCTTTTGTTTACAGTGTTAGCAGAATTTTACACTGCTTTAGAGAATTAAGATGATCCTGGACTATTGTCAACTTTAATCTTTGAATTTGGGATCTCAACAACACAAAGTTTGTGTTTCAAAACCTGAAACTGACTAATGGAAAGTGCTTTTGTCAGAATATCAGCAATTTGAAGCTTGGTGGGAATATATTGCACAATAACCTTTTTTGCAAGAACTTGATCACGTATGTAGTGAGTATCAATTTCAATATGTTTTGTTCTTGCGTGAAAAACTGGGTTTGATGCCAAAGCTCCAGCACTCACATTGTCACACCAAATGACAGGACAAGTGTTTAAAGACACCCTTATTTCAGTAAATAAACTGTCCAACCAGGCCAATTCAGTTGTTGTTTGGGCTAGTGCTCTGTATTCAGCCTCAGTAGATGATAATGCCACTACTTTTTGCTTACGAGAACTCCATTGAACCAGATTAGGACCTAGGTACACACAATATCCACTAGTAGACCGTCGATCATCTAAATTACCTCCCCAATCTGCATCGGTATAACATTCAACATTAAAAGAGGTTGTTGGTCTAAACAGCAAACCATGGAATTGAGTACCTTTAAGATACCTTAGAACTCTCTTACACGCCTACCATTGTAGCTTAGTAGAAGCCTGAAGGTACTAACTAAGTTTATTCACTGTAAAGCTAATATCAGGCCTGGTTAAGGTGACATATTGTAGAGCTCTAATAGTACTTCTATAGAGACTGCGGTCTTTAAACAACTCACTATCAGCTGCAAATAGTTTGGTTCCTACTGCCATAGGAGTAGGACAGGCATGTGCCTCTTGCATCTTGGTTTTGACAAGCAAATCATGGACATATTTAGTTTGTTTTAAATGTAAACCCACAACTGACCTGGTTGCTTCTAAGCCCAAAAAATATGTGACAGCCCCAAGAGTTTTCAAGGCAAATTGGCTATTTAAATCATGAACAAGCTTCTGAATTTTAGAAGAAGAACCGAGTTATTAATATGTCATCTACATATATGAGAACATATAAAATTTCAGAGTTGTCCTTGAGAATGAACAAGCTAGAATCAGATATTGAATTCTGAAATCCCTTGTGAACCAACGCTTGTTTTAGTTTGTCAAACCAGGCTCGTGGGGCTTGTTTAAGACCATAGAGAGCCTTGTTGAGTTTACAAACATGGGAAGACAAGTGAGAGACCTCAAACCCTTCTGGTTGTCTCATATAGACTGTTTCATTCAAATGACCATTAAGGAAGGCATTGTTCACATCCACTTGTTGTATATCCCAACCATAAGTGACAGCCAATGTGAAAATGATTCGAATTGTTGCTGGTTTGACAACGGGGCTAAAAGTTTCAAAATAATCTAAGCCAGAGTTTGTTGAAATCCTTTACAACTAATCTAGTCTTATACTTTTGAAGAGATCCATCAGCATGAAACTTAATTCGAAACACCCACTTATTACCAACTATGTTCATATCAGAAGTCCGAGGAACTAGGCTCCAAGTTTCATTCCTAATAAGAGCATCGAACTCATCTTGCATGTCCTTTTTCCACTCATCACAAGCAAGAGCTTCAGCCACTGTACCAAGTGCAGGTTTAATAGGTGAAGACTTGACCAGGGTAAGGGCAGTTGAGATTAAGTTGCTAGTTTGAGACTTGGTGACTGTGGTGGATGTATTAGGGTTAAGAGACTGGTTTGTAGGTGTAAATTCAGAGGCTGTAGTTATTGGAACAGATTCTAGTGCAAGTGATATTGAGTTGCTGATTTTCGATCTAGTGTGAGTGTTGGTTATAAGCGACTGGTTTGTGGGGTGATTGTGGTTGACTGAAGCAACAAGAGCAGGTATTTCATTTCGAAACGAGTGGCCGATGGAATGGGTAAAAGACCTCAGGTCGTAAGGCTAGTTAAGGGTAAATTACTGGTTTTGGATCTGGTGAGCATAGGATGTGTATAATGTGAAGGTATAAAAGGCTTTTGAATTGTGGAATTAGGAAGATGATAGCAAGATAGATCTATTTCTAATGGAAATGTATGTGAAGTAGAAGATGGAATGAGAGTAGGTAATAAGGAAGTATAAGTATCAGGGTTGTTAGATGGAGTTTTTGAAATTGAGGTACGGATTCTAGATGATGGTTTAGGAATAGATGGACTGTGAATAGAGTTATTAATGTCATGAAATGAGGAACTAGGAGTTGACTTGTTAGTAGTGAGATTAAGGAGGAGAGCAGGTCCCACCGCAAAGGAGACTTTCTTTGGTTGTACCATTAGAAAAGGGAATAGAAACAAAAGGAAAAGAAGTAGAAGAACTATGAGGGACTGCTGCTTTGAGTGAAGGAAAACAGGAACTGGACAAATGTTGACTAAAACCAATAGCAAAAGGGAACTCTAGTTCATTAAACTGAACACTAGGAGTAATGACAATTTTTCCCTCTAAACTAAGACATTTGTACCCTTTATGACTTAAACTATAACCCACATTTAGAAGAATGAAAATTCAACTTGTGTTTATGAAAATCTCTCAAAAAAGGAAAACAAACACAACCAAAAATTTTTAACTCAGAATATACAGGAATTCTACTGTAAAGAACCTGATATGGTGACACAAAATCCAAAATTGAGCTAGGCATTCTATTAATAAGAAACACAACAGTATCAAATGCACACCACCAAAAATGCAACGGCATAGATGCATGGGCTAGTAAGGTCAGACCTGTTTCAGCTATATGTCTATGCTTCCTTTCACTTCTTCCATTTTGTTGGTGTACATAGGCACAAGAATGCCTAAGTTGGATTCCAGCAGTGGTAAGATAAGGAATTAGACCCCTATATTCTCCTCCTTGGTCAGACTGTAAGATCTTGAGTTTATAACCAAGTTGTCTTTCAACTAAATGATGAAATTTGATGAAAGTGGACTGAACTTCAGCTTTGGTTCTTAAGGGAAACATCCAGGTAAACCTACTGTAGTCATCAATGAAATGAATGTAATATTTGAAACCTTCTAAGGAAGCTACTGGTGCTGGTCCCCAAATGTCACTATGAACTATTTCAAGTGGCTGTGAAGCTCTAGAGGTTGAACTAGGAAAGTGATTTCTATGTAGTTTTCCTAATTTACATGCATCACAAAAACCTAATGATGAGACTGGTTCTGAAGGTCTTGGATGAATGTTTGGTAAGATGTTGCTTAATACATCAGTATGTGGGTGGCTTAAACGATTATGCCAAAGGGACAGTGCATTGTTCCTAGTATTACTAGCCTAAAAAACTGTGGCAGCATTGTGAACAAGAAGAGCTTTAGTCATAGCAGAATTTTCATTATCATTCAACATAGAAGCAGGATTTGCATTAACATCAATCATAGAATTTTCATTATCTTTCAACATAGATGTAGAATGTGCATTAGTATCAACCACAGAAGCAATATGCAAGACAGAATTAGAATCAGCTTTGTTCAGACTAGAATAATTATCAAAATTAGAAGTATTATCAAAAATTCGCTGCCAGAATTATCAACCAAATCAGAGATGTTATTATTATTAGCAGAAATATCAGAAATAGCAGCAGTAGAACCAAACATATCGACTCAAGAGATTTAAACCAGAGTGTTCCAAACATTGTGTTTTATTAATGAAATCAGGAGTACAATCATTTGCATATGAGATAGGACTTTGAGTGCTACAAAATAATTGTGGATCTTGCATCCTATGATTGTTATTAACTACAACATTCATTGGACTGCTAATCAGTGTATTACACTTGGCATTAGCATCTTGAAAGTTATTCAGAGAACTAATAGACCGAGGCAACCTATGACTATACTGATTATCAGTACCTACTGACTTATTTGAAGACAAAGTATTACAAAACCTAGAACTCAAAGCAGCTGACTTTTCTAGACCACCAGAAGTGTAACCAGAGGAGAAGCAAGAAGGTATGTGCAATTGGTATGCAGACCGGCCTTAAGTCCTCCCCCTCCCCCGTAGTAACACCGGGCTTGGTAGCCTTGTCCTTAACAACACAACAATCAGAGTCAAATTCCACAGTTACTTGATTATCTTTAGTGAATCTAGAAATACTAAGGAGATTTTTAGTTATTCTAGGAACACACAACACATTACGCAAATGTAAACACTTAGAATGAAATGAATTGGGAAATAAAGTGGAACCTATATGAGATATATGGAGAGACTCCACCGCTTACAACTTGTAGTTGCTCAACTCCATCATAGGGTCTGCTGGAAATTAGTTGGAGTAGGATCGGGAGTTACATGGCCGGGCTCCATCAACGCCGCTTCTCTTTTGTGGAGTTGCGGTTTCGCTCTCTTTTCACTGGGTTAACATGGAGTAGGTTAAATTTAAAACTAAAAAAAAATAAAAAATAAATAAATAGGCACTCTGGCCAATATCTTTGCATCCATATTAATCTCAAAAATGGGTTTTTTTTTGTATTGGAAATTGTTATCAATTTTTTTTTTCTTATTCTATTACTTATAATACAATTAATATAATCATGATTCGTTTTTCTTTTGGGATTTTCTTAGCTTTACTTTCCTAAAAATAAATTAATTAACATCTCGATTGTTACTATGAAAAATAAATTTGAAGAATTTTGGACAAAGGATAATAGTTGTTATCTCCTGATATGAAACTTTGAAATTCATATATTAAATTTAAATAAAATTTAGAGCATATATATTAATTAGTTTTGTTTTTTGTAGCATTGTTAATGAGATAATTATACAATATATCTTTAACATTAATGTTCTTTAAGCTGCACCTCATAGAAAAATTTCTAGTTCCTCACGGTATAGAAAGATTAATTTTCTCCGAACAGTTAGTAATTTATTAATCAGATTTGATTACCGAAATAAATCTTTTAAATGTTATAAACTTTTTTGATGGAAAACGTTTAGCCGTTCAAATTTTAAGTGATTCTAATTGTTCAAAATTTATAAAAAAATGTGGTAATCTGTGTTTAATAGTTTAAATGTGCTCTACTCAATGTAATGTCATGGTGGTTGAAGAATTATACCAATAATTAAAACAAAAATATTAATTAAATAGGAATGCAAGCCACATCACCATCTTCTTCCTAAATCAATACGGAAAGTTTCCTTTTAAATTTGTGCACTTTTTCTCTTAGATAATGATCGAGAATCAACTAATTTAGCTTCAGTCTATATTATCTTCATGTTTTTCATACTCGTATTCTAATAAAAAGGCCAAAAATATAATAGTACAACTTGTTAAGAAATATGGGTTATTTTGTTTTATTGTTTATTAAGGGTAGATTTGTCTTTTCATTATTTCCTTTGTTTAACCTATATATATATCTTTGTATTTAGGTTAAATCATACTTTTTGTATTCAATTGAATTGTGCAATATCAATGAAACCCTAGCCTCCTCTTTTTTATTATTTTCTTTGGATTGTTTAACATGGTATCGAGCAAAGTTTCATGGGGACGAGGCTTAATCTTAAACACGACTTGCGCGGATCCAACTTTTTCCTGGAGAGGGTATTCGTTGTTTACGCAATACGATATTTCGTTGGTATTCATTCAATTTCGGCAATCTGGTATTTCGTTTTCCTTTCTTTTGCATTCTGGTTTCTTTGTTTTTTTTAATATGGCTACTGAAAGAGACGATTCGCTTCAGTCTGTAAGTGTGAGGTTAGATGACAAGAATTATTCGTATTGGAGTTATGTGATGAGAAATTTTCTTAAGGGTAAAAAGATGTGGGGATATGTTAGTGGAACCTTCGTGAAACCTAAGAATCTTGAGGAGGGTTATGATGCTTTGATAGATGCAGGGAAGCAAACAATGCAAAAATTATTACTTGGATTAATAATTACATTGGGCATTCCATAGGTACACCAGCGAAGTATGAGGACACAAAAGAGGTTTGGGATCATCTACAAAGGTTATTTACTCGATCAAATTTTGCAAAGCAGTATCAATTGGAGAATGACATACGAGCTCTTCAGCAGAAGAATATGAGTGTTCATGAGTTTTATTCTGCTATGACAGATCTTTGGGATCAATTGGCTCTTACAGAATCTGTAGAATTAAAAGCATGTGGTGCCTATATTGCTCATAGGGAGGCAGACGGTTAGTACGATTTTTAACGGCACTTATAGTGATTTTGAAGGACTTAGAGGTTCAATTTTGCATCGTTCTCCAATGCCTTGTGACTCGGTTGTCGGTGAGTTATTGGCTGAAGAAATACGTCTTAAGTCTCATTCGAAAAGGGAATTCTTTACGCTTGACTTCTAATCATGTGTTAGCGTACCTTGGCTTGATCTTTAATAATCGAATAAACCTTACACAAGGGTTGCCTTGACGAGTGCGGTTACGTAAGCAAAAAGGTCATTGGAAGGCTCGGTGTCCTAAGTTGAGCAAGCAGAATCAATCAGCAGGCAATCTCAAGCTTGGAAGCACGCAACCAGTCACAATCTAATGCTCATAGACCACCTCGGGGTTAAAAACCACCACACGTCTAATCTGCGGCGGATAGTTTCATCAGGTCCTTTCACCGATCCTAGTACTACTGGGTGAGCAATTTGAAGTTTCTCTCTCCTTACGCCACAAGCTATATGCTTCTTCTTCCGTAGGTCGGAGGTTACCTCATAGTTCTTTAGGTATGTCACATTACGTATGGGTTTTGGATTACGGTGCTTCACATCATATGTCTCCAGTTCTTCATCTTTTATACGTGTCCCCTTCGTCTTCTATTCTGTCATGACCTCTTGATGGCACTCCTATGCCTTTAGCAGGTGTTGGTTGGTTGTTGTCACACCTCACTTGTCTCTCTCTAATGTTTATCATATTCCAAAACTTACATTAAATCTTGCTTGTTGGTCGATTATGTGATTACGGTAATTTAGTCATCTTTTCCTCTTCTTCTTGTTATGTGCAGGATCTACAGTCTCGGAAGCTGATTGGGACAGGCCGTAGGAAGGGGGGACTATATATTTTGGATGAGTTAAAAGTGCCGATTCTTCTCTTGCTACTAGTGCCGATCTTGCCGCTACTAGTGTTGATTTGTCTTCTTTTTGTTTGAGTCCTTCTTCTTCTAGTTTTTTATTTATGGCATTCTCATTTAGGTCATGTTTCGTCTTCTCGTTTGAGATTTTTGGCATCCACAGGGGCTTTAGGAAATTTGCAAACTTGTGATATTTCGATTGTAGTGGATGTAAAGGCGGCAAAATTTTCAGCTTTACCTTTTAATCGAAGTATTTGTTTCTTCTTCTCCATTTGATTTGATTCATTCGATGTATGGGGACCTTCTCTGTTGCCACAAAAGGAGGGTCTCGATATTATGTTTCTTTTATTGATGATCATACTCGTTATTGTTGGGTTTATTTAATGAAACATCGTTACGAATTTTTTGAGATATATCTGACCTTTCGAGCTCTTGTCAAAACTCAACATTACGCTATTATCAAATGTTTTAGGTGTGATTTGGGTGGGGAATACACTTCTAATAAATTTTGTGAGTTGCTTGCATTAGATGGACTGTTCACCAAACCTCGTGTGAGATACTCTGAGCAAAATGGTGTGGTTTGAAAGAAAACATAGGCACATTGTTGAAGCGCTGTTCTCTCTTATTGTCTTCCTTTGTTCCTAGTGTGTTTTGGGGTGAAGCTATTCTTACTCTTTGTAGGTTTGATTAATACAATTCCATCTTCTCATATTTCGAGTTTTTCTCCTTTCGAAAAGTTGTATGGGTATGCCCCCTGATTATTCTTCCTTTAAAGTTTTTGGTTGTACTTGTTTTGTTCTTCGTCCTCATGTAGAACGCAGCAAGTTGTCCTCTCGTCTGTTATTTGTGTCTTTCTTGGTTATGGTGAAGGTAAAAAGGGGTATCGTTGTTTTGATCCAATAACTCGAAACTTTATGTGTCTCGTCATGTTGTTTTTTCTTGAGCATATACCTTTCTTTTCTATTCCATCCACTTACTCATACCTTGACTAGATCGATCTAATTCGTATAGATCCTTTTTCGAGGATTCGATAGTTTGTCATCTCGGGTTCCTAGTACTTGATCATTCTGATGCGACACTTTACTCTCAGTACACAAGGCTCCCTCCCTCTTCTCCTATGGTCACTCAAGCTTCGTCGAGATTGTGGATCCACCTCTACGTCAATCCATACGCATTCGTAAGTCCACAAAGTTACGATTTTTGCTTATTCTTGTTATTCTTCATCTTTTGCTTCTTTTTTAGCTTATTCATTGTCTCTCGAGCCCTCTTCCTATAAAGAGGCAATTCTTGATCCTCTTTGGCATCAAGCTATGGATGAGGAACTTTCTGCTTTGCATAAGACAGGTACTTGGGATTTGGTTCATCTACCTCCTGGTAAGATTGTTGTTGGTTGTCGTTGGGTGTATAAGATCAAGACTAATTCTGATGGATCTATTGAGGCGATACAAAGCTAGGTTGGTTGCAAAAGGGTACTCTCACGATATGGTATGGATTATGAGGAGACATTTGCTCTGTTGCAAAAATGACTACTATTCGTACTCTTATTGCAGTAGCTTCGGTTTGTCAGTGGCATATCCCTCAACTTGATGTTAAAAATGCATTCTTGAATGGAGATCTTCAAGAAGAAGTTTATATGGCGCCCCTCTGGTGTTTCACATGATTAAGGTATGTTTGCAAGGTGAAAGCGTTATATGGTCTTAAACAAGCACCTCGTGCTTGGTTTGAAAATTTTCTATTGTGATCTCTTCCCTTGGATTTGCTTCTAGTAGTCATGATTCTACTCTTTTTTGTTAAGTGCTTGATGCAGGTGTATCATTATGTCTTTATATGTTGATGACATGATTATTCTTGGTGATGATATTGATGGTATTTCGTTTTGAAGACAAAGTTAGCTCAACGAGTTTGAAATGAAGGATTTGGGTTCTCTGATATTTCTTGGGTATTGAGGTAGCCTACTCACCTAGAGGTTATCTTCTCTCGGTCGAAATATGTTGCGAGATATTCTTGAGCGGGCTAGACTTGCGATAATAAGGATCGATACTCGATTGAGGTTAATGCAAAATATTCTTCTTCGATGGTTTACCTTTGTCGATCCTACTTTATACATCTTGTTGTTGGGGAGTTTGGTATATCTCACTATTACTCGTCCGATATTGCATATCTTTGTTCATGTTGTTAGTTGATTTGTTGCTTCTCCTACTATAGTTCATTGGAGTATTGTTCGTATTTTGCGGTATCTTTGGGGAGTGCAGTCTTTGAGTCTTTTACTTCCATCCACCTCTTCCTTGGAGCTGCGTGCATACTCGATGATCATGGCAGTGATCCCACGGATCGCAAGTCTGTTACTGGTTTCTGTATCTTTTTGGGTGATTCTCTTATTTCTTGGAAGAGCAAGAAACAATCCATTGTTTCTCAATCTTCAGCAAGCGAGAATATCGTGCTATGGCATCTACTACCAAAGAGATTGTTTGGTTACGTTGGTTACTTGAGATATGGGCGTTTCTTTTTCTCATCCCGACTCCTATGTATTGTGACAACCCGAGTTCTATTCGGATTGCTCACAACTCGGTTTTCATGAAACGAACTAAGCACATTGAGATCGATTGTCACCTTACTCGTCACCATCTCAAGCATGGCACCATTACCTTGCCCTTTGTTTCTTCTTCTTTGCAGATTGTAGATTTCTTTACCAAGTCGCATTCTATTTCCCGTTTTCTAGTTGGCAAACTCGATGCTTGTAGCCGCATGTCGTTTGAGATGTTAAGAAATATTTTGTTTTATTGTTTATTAAGGGTAGATTTGTCTTTTCATTATTTCCTTTGTTTAGCCTATATATATATATCTTTGTATTTAGGTTAAATCATACTTTTTGTATTCAATTGAATTATGCAACATCAATGAAACCCTAGCCTCCTCTTTTTATTATTTTCTTTGGATTGTTTCCTTTGTTTAAAGCTAAATATATATATTTCCTTTGTATTTAGGTTAAATCCTACTTTTGTATTCAATTGAATTGTGCAATATCAATGAAACCCTAGCCTCCTCTTTTTATTATTTTCTTTGGATTGTTTAACACAACTAACAATTTCATATAAGTATGATAATAAAATATAATTTAAGTTAAAGCCTTAGTAAAATTTCTATATTTCTATTTTAATAATACCGCTCCCCCAACTCATATGAAATAGAATTTATAGATACGAAATAATATCAGTAGTTTTCGTTATGAAAAACATTTCTATTTTGTTACAAAATTTGTGTCGCCTAATCAAATGTATTAATGACAGAGTAATTGGTCACTAATGATGTATCAATATAGAGATGAAATGGAATTTCGTCAGTAAAAAAATTATCCTAAAACAATTTATGAAAGGTGTTGGGAAGTCTTGCCAAGATAGAAATTTACTTTAAAAGGAATAAAAGTATAGAGTTAATCTTATATATGTATATATATATATATATATATATATATAGAGAGAGAGAGAGAGAGAGAGAGAGAGAGAGAGAGAGAGAGAGAGATTTACTTTAAGAGGAATAAAAGTATAGAGTTAATCTTTTATATATATATATATAAAGAGAGAGAGAGAGAGATTAACACCCCTAAGGTATGATATATTTACAAAATTTTCCTAAGGTTTTCGAAATAACAGATTTCCTCTATCATTAATAAACTATTAATAAGCTGTTAAAATCTATATTGTAATGAGTTAGTCAATATTACCAAATTGTTCTCTTACTCTGTTTTTTAACACCTAAAACATAATAGCAAAAGGATTTTTATTATTTCTGAAACCTTAAGACTTGTAATCATATCATACCTTAGGGGGACTAATTGGATTAACTAAAAATATATTATAAAGGGATTAGATAAGATCAGGGATCATAGTATACAAGGGATTAAATAAAATCAGGAACATGGCTATGATTCCTTATGAGGAATATAATTATTGTTAGGAGCAAATAAGATCAATAAATATGACTATGCTATGATTGTTGTAAAGGAATATTATTATAAGTTAGGAGTTCGTTTAAAGTGAAAATAATAGCAAACATTGAGATTTAACATGTATGAATATAGTACATAATATTTAACGTTATTCCACTAGGTAACTTATAAGCAATGATCGATATACAAAAGTACAACACCCCCTGATACTAATTAATTATTAATGGAAACAATCTAAATTTCTACACCAACTCATGATGTTTAATCAATCATTTTACATCCCAGATCTTATATATAACTCAACATTCTCTTGTAACTTCAAATTAGTTTTTACTCTCTAAATAGGTTGTACATGCATGAAATACTTTATTCTTAAAAAAAAAAAAAAAAACCTCATATTTATATTTATAATCAAATTCATATTTCTTTATAACAATTATATTTATCTTTAATAACTTTTCTAAATAAAAAAATAAATTTACAATTAAACAATTTTATATAAAGAGTCACAATAACCCATCAGAATTAAATGACATCTACGTGGCCTTATTATTATTATTATTATCATTTTTTATTAGGATTAAATGATATCTATATGTACGAGACAAGAATATGTTAACATATGGAATGATATTGGGGAGACCAGTTTTTTAAATACCATGGTTCGCATAATCTCCTCAACATGTGATATGGTTAACCTTCGTAATCAATCCCATTTCAGGAAGAGCTCGACAATTGTATCCATTTTCTATAACAAATTTTAATTTATTAACTCATAATAGAAAAGGCTGGGGTCCAACTTTACTTCTCAACTACTCGTTGGTAAAATTAATAAAATTGAAGATGTTATTACTGCTTATGCATCTCATGTTTAAATTGTTTAATATATTATCCAATTAAATTTGAACAAAAACAACTTTGATAATTCAAATTAAGTCTATTAACACAATTTGAATTTGCCTATATACCAATACTCATTTCAGCTTTGATAATATGCATGTTAGAACATCTTCAATGATGTTCTCTATTTTAAAGAGTATTTTTTATATAAATAAAGAATATCTTTATTGATTTTTAAATATAAAGAACAAATTTTTTAGTTAAATCCAATAGTCTCTTTAAATATTAATAGAGAGAACGTGTTTTTTCAAGAAAAAAACTTAATAAGTGAGATAAATCATAAATAAAATGCATAGAAACTTGTAATTTATTTATTTAAAATTAGGATATGAAGGGTGAAATTTAACTTTTTAAATGTGAAAAAGTCAAACTCATCTTTAATTTATATGTAAAGAATAAATAGTTTATTAAACTATTTTTTTTATAGGTAATTTTTTTTATAATAAAAAATTTATGTCATATAAAAAATCCTTTAAAGATGTTATTAGGCCCAATATTAATTTGTCAAAAACCATCATCCTTGAGAACGAGATACACGAGATTACAATTAATATAGATGTGGAGCCACCATGGCGGCTGATTGGTGCTTAATGGAAGTAGAAGTCATAAACAGAAATAAGATGTGCAACCATCATATAAAGAATTGTTTAGAGATGCCTTAACGTAGTATTAATTTACTAAAAACCACGAGGTACACGAGATTACTATTTATATAGATGTGGAGCCACCATGGCGGCTGATTGGTGCTGAATGGAAGTAGAAGTCAAGAACTGAACTGAGTTTGAGAGAGACAATTCAATTTGTATTGCGGTTGATAATTCTGTTCAAGCTATTTAATGTTATCTGGACAGTGATAGAAATTAGTCATTGTGTTCTCAAATAAAGACTAACATTTTTAATTATTGTCACATCAATAATGCTTGGTTGCGTGCTAAAAACATATTTTATTAATTATTTTCATCTACCTTTGTAAGGGTGCTGGACCCACAAACACTAACAAACAGTTATGTTGATGGGTAACGACGTAACGTTATCTTTTTTATGGACCGTTAGATCACTCTTTCATCATTAAAGTCGTTTAAGGTTAACTTAAGGGGCCGATTTTTCAGCTGGCTTATTATTTTTATCTTTATTTCTAATTATATTCTCTAAATAATATTTAATATATTATTTCAAAAATATTATCTTATTTTTTTAATTATTTTTAGACTCTATAAGGTTATTAATTTCATCAAATATATCCTAAAAAAAAGTTTAAAAATGATCAAAAACACCCTCACAATCCATACTTGTCCCATCGAATCGTAACAAGTCTAGCACATTGCGACCATAAATGGTCGAAAGTTCACCGATCTGGCCTTTTTCGGTTGTCAACGGCCCACGTCCCAAAGTAGTAGATCCCGCCTTTTTCGGTCGATCCATGGTGGATCTGCGAAAAAGGCCATAAGAACGCGTATGATACGATGGAATCCTGCCGGTTTATGTCGTAACATGATTTTTCGACCAGATTCCAGCGGTGGTGGCCAGAATTTGACACTGCAGGTGGTGAGGGTATTTTTGTCATTTTACATGTTGGGGTATTTATTAAATTAACAAACTTAGGGGGTTTTTTTTATAAATTTTTAAATTTTACCTCGTAATACTCCTATATTCAATTATCCAATACTATCCCCAAAATCCTATCCAAAATAATAAACCAAACGCACCCTTTATTATTTTTGTCATATCCTACTCAAAATGTGTATTTGTTTTCTTATTCTCAAAATCCAATTATATTCTATTTAACTATTTTAAACTCCATAAATTTGTTAATTTAACTGAACACCTCCAATAAAAAAGTTTATAAATTAACAAAAACACTATCACCCATATACATTTACTAGATTCTGGTCATCATTGCCGAAAGGTGGCTAAAATCTAGCGTAATGACGCACTACCCAAATGCTCGGGTCCAGTGGGTACACCGATCTAACATTTTTAACCGATCTACGTAGATTTGGCGAAAAAAGCCAAATCTAAGGCCAAAGATCTAGTTGTTGCAAACGATCTTGGCCATATCTCGGGTTGTCGCCTGATGGCCATATCTTTGATCATCGTGATGACTAGATGATGAATCTAACCATAGATCTAGCCTTTTTAGCGATCATTTGTGGATCCGGCTGAAATGCTAGGGATCTATGACCAAATGGATATGTTTCCGGAAAAGGCCATATCGGCGCATGATCGACGATCTAGCCGGGTCGCTCATCATTACGGTAGTCGCCTCCTTCCAACAATGGTGGGCTAATGGCAAATATGGGTGGGATGGGTATTTTTGTTAATTTATAAACTTTTTATTGTAGGGGTGTTTAGCTAAATTAACAAACCTAAGGGTGTTTTAGAAATTTTTAAATCTTACCTCGTAATAACAACCCTACTCAACTTTTTCAAAAATATTACTCAAAATAATAAAACAAATAGAGCCTAAGATCGAGTGCAAAACTTTAACATTATTCATCCAACACTTGTATATAGTTTATGGCCAAAATGAAATGAACTTATATATATATATATATATATATATATATATATATATATATATATATATATATATTGCACGCGCATAATTCTCAAGTCTTAATCGTAGATTAAAATAATAATCAAATAAAAAGTAAGGGTAAATTATATAAACTTAAATTTGTGACATTAATTTCTAGTAATTTTTTTATTGCAGTATAATAGTTAAGATTTGATGAGTTGATATAAAAATAATTCTTTTTAACTAATCTCTCATAACTAAGGATTTAAAATAAATTACACCACTGTTTTAAGTTAAAATTTAAATTGACATAGCAATAGCAAAATTAAATATATATTATAGATTTCTATCTTATATTAGTGACATAATACAATTTCCTGTTCGTTGGATTCAGAGGCTTGAACCATAGCTCATGCTTGAGGTGGCCATGTCTTCTAAAACTTCAAAAGTTTATGAAGAAAGATAGATTAACAAACACTTCTCACAACTTTCTCTTACAAACGCTTGTTAGGGCCAAAAATCGTCCTTGGCCCAAATAGGGAAACAGGATCACGTGAAGAAAAATGACCAGGGCCCGATCCTTGCAGGAAAGGCCCATTTCGGATTAGCCCCTATTTGATACGAGGTGCAATTCCAACCCAAACTACACGGGCGGGCGAGCCTCTTAAGGGCCTCGTCCCTAATTTCTAGGCCTACGGGTGAGTCCAAAGGCCCCATAGCCCCTTCAATATTTTCCTATTCTTGATCAATCCCCTATTCAAGGCCGCCTTCCCCTTTCCTGGTGACTTTCCCACTTAGGGGTCATTCTCCTAATTGGAATCAACCCTTCCTATCCTGGACCACCGATAAGCACAACGATTCCACGCTCCCCGATTCTTCTGAGGGTTGGCATCGAGTCACACTAGGACTCCCTGCTCCCACCGAGATTGGAAGACCCAGACGACCCACTATATAAGCAGAGCCCACCCTCTCACAAGGGACATCACATTACACCTTCACACCCGAGACTCTTTACTTGAGAGTTTCGCTTATTCACCGTAGTCACAGCCCCCTCCCCCGACTAGACTTCCAAGGAAATTCCTCTCATTCCCTCCCAGCCCTCACTATATTAGCCTTTCACCTCCTTGCTGACTGGAGGCGTGAGTTGCCTACGGCAAACACCACCCCTAGTGTTTCCCGTTCGCTTCACGCGTGTGTTTCTCTACGTGTGCAGGTACAGCAGATCGCTAGGGTGGCCTCCCAACCTCGCGGGATCGGACCCCCACCCCCTTCCGCACAGGTAGATTTTACGTCTACGATTTGGCGCCCACCGAGGGCCTCTAGCAATCATTCGGCGTGACGAACCTTGCTACGTGGAGGAATATTCCATATGGTGACAATCCGACGATGTTAACTTTCGTGCCTCGAGGCCGACTGGAGGCTTTGACCGTCTCATGCAACAAAACTTGGACAAGTAAGCGACCTGGAGGCCGAAAACACATCCATCAGGGTGGTCAAGAACCTTCCGCTAAAGAGAAAGTAAAGCCGATTCTATGAAATCGAGTTTCGCCCACCAAGCACCCCCCAACGGCCGCACCACTATCCCATCCATGCAACCCCTCTGCACACCAGAACACCGACCCTCGGATTTTGCAAGAGCCACACGCCTTAACGCATCCGGGCGGCTCGACTACTCATTCGACTAACGGAGATAAAGATACAACGCTAGCAGATCATCGGACCCATCCCAACCTCATGATTAAAACGATCCAAGCAATAGAGAACCCGAAGGATCAACCCATCCCACCATACCACTTCACCTCAAATCTTTAAACCCACAAACTTTCCCCATCCGGCCCGGCTCACCCTCGCGGGTTGACCGGCCAAACCAAACCAACTCTGACTATTGAGCCCATCCATCCCGAAAGACCGAACGACTAGCAGACAACTCCCCTGACCGTTCATGTAGGGAAGAACAACAGAACAGTGACAATGGGAGTCATCCAACCAGAAGGGATGAACGAAGACACATGCTACCAAGGAGCGCACGACGGACCGATCTATCAGACTATCCCCCTCCCCCGAGGGATGACCCCACGAACACTGCAGGACCGGTAAGGACGGGATGACCCGATAGTATCCCTTCCCCCTTGTGGATGCATTCGGCCAAGAGGACCGGCCGACGTTGAGGCAAAGATGAGGCATATCCCAGAATGCCAATCCCAACCAAGAAGAAGCGACCAATTGTTACGCGATTCACCCTTTGCGGATGAGATCGCCCTGGCTGACATAGCCCAGAAATTCACTATCCCCAACGTGAAACCATATGACGGTACCATGACCGGACAACCACATAGCCCTCATACAAGCGGTGGATGTTCACTTTGCTTTTCCATACCCCGACCGCAGAGAAGCTGCATGTGCAAAAGTTTCGGTTCTAGTTTGTCCGCCTCCGGCGCTCCCAATGGTACCACGAACCTCCCGAACTGGATCCATCGATTCATTCGGCTCAAACTTTCGACACCTTTTGTGGAACATTCGCAACAAGAAGCTAGAAGTTGTCGGTTCACAACTGCACAGTATACCAATGAAGGGGAAGGCCATTAAGAGAGTATGTTAGCGAGGATTCAACAAAGAGAAGATCTCTATTTCCCTCCTTGTAATCCCAGGGAGGGGGCTGTTGTGGACGCTTTGAAAAGCCTCCATCCCAGGATGGAGAACTATACAAAGAGCTTACAAAGTCAGTGCACCCACCCATGGAAGACGCTGGCCCGAGCCGTTATCAGATAAGGTGGGAGGAAGATGAGATGAACCGACTTGCCCATTCCAGATCTCGAACCAAGGCGGGAAACGGGACGGAGGAAGCTGAGCCTTGGGACCAAGGTAGAACACCGCTACCAACCCCCTTGCCCCCACGCAATATGGGCGAGGCCGAGAAGACCATATGATCGCCACCTCTTGAGAAATGATAACAGCATTTCCCGGAATCGAACCCGATTCAAAAATACCCTAGAGTACAGGTCTTTCAACGTCGAACCAACCAGGTGTAGCGATAATGAAAGGAATGGGATCGCAGTCAAATGGCCTGTAGCTCAATCCCGAGGCAAGGAGAGACCAGAACCAAGTGGTGCGAGTTCCCACAACGATCACGGGCACAACACCTGCGAGCGCATCGCCTTGTGGCTCGAGGTTGCCGCACTTCAAGAGGGGACATCTCCGTGATCTACTCAGCAAGGGAAGAACACCATTAGCCAGAAAAGTTCCAAACAACACGCCCCCTCGCGAGAACCCACACCCCAAAGGGTTTACGCTCGCTAATCTCCGGAGGATCGAAATCGATGGGGATAAGTTACTCGTCAAGTACGGCATGCTTGAACTAACCATCATGAAGTCCAATCCATCCACCCGGTCGAGGTCATACCCTCCCATCAAGTAATTTAGGTTCGAGGATGAACGAACCGGTCACCCTAAGCCTCCCTCCCACCACGATGCTTTAGTCCTCTCCCCGCAAATAGCCAACATCCTAATGAAAAGAGTGTTCGTAGATGGAGGTTCGTCAGCAAATATCCTATTCCTCGAAGCAGTCAAAGCAATAGGGCTGGAAGAAACAAATATCAATAGGCGACGGACCATTGCTAGTTGGATTTAGCTTCGGGAGCGTAAATACACTATCGGGAGATCATCCTTCATATCTATGCCGGCGGAGTAAACAAGCGAGAGCTTCCCGGTGATCGTTGCCCTTATCCCCCTACAACGTCATTTTGGGCCACCCCTGGATCCACGATATGCGGGGCGGCCTCCCATCTACTTTCCACTGACAATCAGGGTTTCCAAACCTGGGAGTGGGAGTACGGGAGATCAAGGGTGACCCTAAAGCTTCCAGGATGCTACAAAAACGCCTTCAAAAGGCAAGGGAAACTCTTTCATAGCAATTCCGTCTCATCCAACCCCTCGAATGAGGCCTCGACAACCGACCATTGAGGAGTTGGATGAAGTGCGATACATCGATGACCTAGAGAAAGACACACATAGCTCCCGCCACCCCGACAAGAGAGAAGGCGAGTAGAATTTCTAAACGAACAAAGAACTCGCTTCCCGCTGGTCCCTATGCCGACATGACCGAATCAATCCAGACGCAATAGGTCCACCAGGCTCAAGCGATCCGATCACCCGCTAGTCCGCGTTAAGAGGAGGGAATTCGCGCTTTGAGGCGAAACCCAGATCGTCAATGAAGAGATTGAAAAGCTCTAAACAACGGCATGATCGAGAGGTCCCACTTTACCCCCGAATGGGTGGCAAGCGTTGTAGTTCGTAAAGAAAAAGAAGCGGGAAGTGGAGAGTCGCGTCGACTTCACCGACTTGAACAAAGCGACCCAAGGATTCTTTCCCCTTCCACATATCGACATGATGGTGTACGCGACCGTGAGGGACCACGAACTCCTCGTATTTCCATGGGCCTTCTTGGGATACTAACCAGTTCCGATGCATGCGGACGACCGGGAGGAAGGCCTTCATCACAGAGAGGGGGAACCTACTTTTATTACAAAGTGATGCCCGTTTGGATTGAAAACGCAGAGCCACCTTTTTTTACCAACGTCTGGTTAACAAAATGTTCTCTACCCACTTAGGGAAGACCATGGAAGTGTACATCGATGACATGCTCGTCAAATCCCCCACCCCCGATCAGAACAACACCTTGACCATCTTAGCCAGGGCATTCGCCGTTCTCCGGAAAGTACAACATGAAACCGAACCGGAAAAATGCTCATTTCGGCGTCTCATCGGAGGTAAATTCTTAGGCTATATGGTTACTTAGGCGAGGGATAGAAGCAAACCCCACCAGGCGGATCGGAGCGGTCCCTCAGCATACCATCCCCAACTTGCATCGTAGACGTCCCAGCCTTTGCCAAGCACGCAGTGGCCGCCTGAGCCGGCTTCATCTCCGTCGTCCACCGACAAGTGCCACCTCTTCTTCCATGCCTCAAAAAAATCTAACAAGTTCGATTAGGGACCCCTCATGCGAAGAAACCCTACTACGCTTGAAGAGGTATTTGACCACCCCTCCCCTCCCCCCCTGTTGCTTTCCAAACCCATGGGAAAGGGGAAAAGCTTTCTACACTTACCTAGCGGTCTCGAGACGGCCATATCGCGGTGCTAGTTCGGGAAGAAGAAACAAAGCTCACCGGTCTACTACATTAGCAAGTCGCTTCTCGACGTAGAAACTCGATACAGCCAACTGGAAAAGCTTGCCCTCGCCCTCATCCATGCATCCAGGAAGCTTAGACCGTATTTCCAATGCCATCCTATAGTTGTGATCACCTCCTTCCCGCTTAAGAAAATATTGCACAAACCAGAACTATCAGGTCGACTCATGCAATGGACGGTAGAGCTCAGAGAGTACGACGTATCCTACCAACCACCACGCACGCGTCAAGTCCCAGCTCGGCGACCCTTTCATTATCGACTTCACACCAAGCGCTACCACCCAGGCCGAAAAAGAATTACTATGCATGAACGGCGCACCACCCTCAAAGTGGACCCTCCTAGTAGACGGATCGAGTAATGTCAATGGAAGCGGACTCGGAATAGTGCCGATCACGCCGAAAGGAGACATCATCTAGCGAGCAGTCCGGAGTGGGTTCAAGTGCATGAATAACGAGGCCGAGTACGAAGCCTTCCTAGTTGGACTTACCTTGGCCAGGGAAATTGGCGCCAAGAGACTAGAAGTGAAGTCGGACTCCCAACTCGTGGTCAATCAACTACAAGGTACGTACCAAGCACGTGATTGCAAAAATGACATCCTATCGAGCATGGTCAAAGAGGCTGCCGGGCCGGAGGGTCCGAAGGAGTTCTCAATAGTATGATCCCCGTGAGGCGAGAACAACCATGCCGACGCGCCAACCTTGGCTCACACTCCCGTGTTCATCCTACATCCATCCCCCTCTTATTCATGCAAGGCACCAACTAGAAGGAACCGCCACCTAACAAGTCTCCCTTAGAAGCCAATGGGCATTGAACAAAGCCGATTGTTGGATGACCCCCGATAGTAAAGTACTGGAAGGACGATGAGCTCTGGCAGCAAGAACGACACGCCGATTGAAAGCAAAAGCCGCCAGATTCACCCTACATGAGGGCCAACTCCTCAGAAAGTCGTTCTCGGGCCCCTACCTCAAATGCATAAGCCTAGAAGAGGCCCAAAGTGTTCTAGCCGAACTCCATGAAGGCAAATGCGGCAACCATGCAAGGGGGCGTAGTCTTGCTTCACCGGGTGATCACCGCGGGGTACTACTGGCCGACTATCCACACCGACTCAACCGCTTACGCAAAGAAATGCGACAGCTGTCAGAGGTTTGCTCACGTCTCACACCTCCCACCAGAACTACTCCATTCCATTCTCACACCGTGGCCATTCATGAAGTGGGGAATGGACATTGTCTGGGGAAAGCTACCTGCCGCACTGGGGCAACGAGTCTTCATGTTGGGAAGGCTGTGACAGGACTCAACACCAAGTGGATCGGGCCGAAGCCTTCGCTCAAGTCCGAGATCGAGAGGTAAAAGCTTTTATCTGGAAGAACGTGATCTGCAAGTTCAGAATACCGAAGGAGATTGTCACCGATAATGGGTCCCAGTTCATTAGTTCAAAGTTCAGGGGTTATTTTTGTGACATGTGGGGAATAAAGTTAAGCTTCTACACCACCCGTAATTTCCCCCACTAACGGCCAAGCCGAGTCGTCAAACAAAACAATCATGCGGGGGATATCAAGAAGCGATTACGTAAAGCCTGGCGCATGGGCGACAAGTTACCCGAGTCCTCTCGGTCATACCGGAACTACCTCGGCTGATCATCAATCCCGGTGAAACACCCTTCTCCCCGACATACGGTTCGCAAGCATTCTAAATGGCAAGCACGCCTGGCCACCAGCTCCAGAGTGACGAGAAATCAAATAGCCAAAACCTTTGCCAAAACCTAGACACTGTGGACAAGCTACGGGAACAAGCGAGCATCCGCACTACGCTTACAAAGACAGTCGCCCCTGACATTATAACCGCAGCTGAGGATCCGCACTTTCAAGATAGGCGATCGGGTCCTTCCGTAGGTCTTCCAAAATACCAAGGAGATTAACTCTGGCAAACTCGGCCCCACCTGGGAAGGCCCCTACAAGATAATCAAAGAAGCAGGGAAGGGCGCCTACAAACTCCAGACCCCCGAGGGCAAAGACATCAACAACAGTTGGAATGCCATTCACCTCAAACGTTACTACTCGTTAGGTAAACCCCTGTCCTTGTTGGGAATTTTGTTTTTTCATTTCTTTTCATTGTTAATAAAAAGGATGAGTGGGCCTATCCACCTCCTCTTAGACAGACGGCCTCATGGCCAGATATTTAATGAAGTATTATTCAGTAGTTCTCATCTTCAAATCGACCCCAGTCGAAAAATTACTAAACACCTTCAAATCCGCCGTGCCCGATGAACATACGGACACCACCAAATCGGCCCTGCCCAATATACGTACGGACACCTTCAAATCGGCCATGCCCGATATACGGACACCTTCAAATCGGCCCTGCCCGATATACGTATGGACACCTTCAAATCGGCTATGCCTAATATACGTACGAACACCTTCAAATCGGCCCTGCCCGATGAACGTACGGACACCTTCAAATCGGCCCTGCCCGATATACGTACGGACACCTTCAAGTCGACCCGGTCGATGAATTACTCACTCGAATCGACCCCGCTCGACTCTCGAGAACACCTTAAGATCGGCCCTACCCGATCCAAGACTTGGCACTTTGGGATCAGCCCCATCCAACCCAAAAACTGAACTAAAGATGACGCCATTCATCCGGGGGACTACACACTCGGCTCACTGCACCGAATGAATGATTCCTATACCGTTGTCAAGTAAAGCACCAACTCAGGCCAACATAAGACCTACATGCCTTAGCCATTAGGCCACGCTGAGGTAACATGCACAAAAATAAGGGAAATAAAAGAACAGTTCATTCATCCAAGGAGACAACATGAGAAACCAGAACAATCAAAAGTAATATATATGGCGTCAAACGCCCTAGTTCAGAATACAAAAACGGCACAGACGCCAGACAAAAAGGCATCACAGGCCCCAAAATACAAAAAAGGAAAGGGTGGAGAGCACTAAGCATCCTCGGCACGAGTCTCATCCTCCACCACCAAATCAGTCGCCATGCAAGCACCACTAATGCTCGGCCCCGCAGCCATGTCGCTCACATCCCCAACACCCGGGTTGACTAAGCTCGTGCCTCCTCGCTCCTCGTCCTGTCCCACCGGATGACCAATTTCCTCTTCCAACAACTCTTGCATGAGCAGAATGTCTTCATCCGGATCCCAATGAGAGGTCCGCCCTTCCTTAAACTCCAGCATGAGCTCGCCTCGGGCCTTAATGATGGCGTCATCAACAATGGAGATGCACTGCTCCCTGAGGGACTCGACCTCCGTGGTCCTCTCGGCTAACTCGAGCCGTAGCCTCTCGACCTCGGCCTCACTATCCCTGAGGCGCTGCTGACTCTCCTGTTCAGCCTTCCGGGATGCTGCCTCCTTCTGCCACAAACCGGCGTTAGCCTTGGATACATCCTGTATCCGCTTCTCCTACGCCACGACAGACTTCCTTAGATGGAGACTGCTAGTGAGTACCTGCACAACAAAACTAAGCAATGAGAACAAAGTCAAACAAGAAAAATGAACAAGTACGCCATACACGCATGACGGGATACACCCCTTAACATGGGCAACAACCGCACTATCTGGTTCGGGCCGCGCCTCGTCTGGGAACAAGAAAGAGTCGGCCGGCCTTACTCATGATGTCGCGTTCGAGTAAGTCGACAAGAGTCGAATCGTGATGGTAATAGTCCCGGCCTCCTTATCCACAACGACAGCTTGGGACGACCCGACTCCCGCCGAAGGTCGGCGACTCGGTGGCGCGATAGGGCGGCGTCGCCAATACATCCTCAACCCTCGCATCCGCCCTACCAACGACTCCTCTTCTCTTCTCGACGCCTGGCGATGGATTCGCTCGCGCTCGGGACAGTCAACTTCTTCATCAGCGACTTTGTAAGTGCAAACTCTCCAACGGTTAGTGGGTTCAGCCCGGACTCACCAAAAATGATATGGTTGCAATATCGACTCGAGCACATCCCAAGTCTGCTCCCAAGCAAGGGAAGGGGAGTACCTCTCTAATAGCCTCTACCCTCCGGCCCAAAGAATCTGCTTCCTCGGATTAGACTCACAAAGACCACTCGCCAATCCCTCTGCTCCAACAGGATGGCTAACACCCTCTGGGTAGCTACGTCCAAGCCGCCTGCTCGCTCGGCACGATTGAAATCGAGCTCTGCAAACAAAAAACACAATCAAGATTTAGTAATCAAAAGTACGAAAGAAACGACGAAGTTCTCACCAGTAGCTCGCCAGCCGATCAGGATCTCGCCCGTGCCTGTCTCCGAAAACGGCCTGACCCTTCAAGAAAAAGTAGCGGTCTTTCCAGTTTTTATCACTAGACCGCAGGTCGGTCACCAGATGAGACCGGTCGTGCCTCAAGTTTAGCAGATATCAGCCCTTCTCCTTATCATTCTCCTTCAGGAAGTACGAGTACAGCAGCTCGTGCAACCCGAACACAATTTGATGCCGAACACACAGATCCTCCGAGGCCATCAACAATCTCCAGGCGTTCGGCATAAGTTGGGAAGGGGCGATGATGAAGTGATTCAGCACCTCCCAGACGAGGCGAGGCACAGGCAACCTCAACCCATCGTGAAACCATTTCTCGTACACACAGACCCAACCTTCAGCTTCCCAATCAACCCGCTCGTACGACCGCGGGGTCCGAGACTTTGACAGAACTAGGGATATGATACAGCGTACGGATACGCCACACGTCACTATCCTTCAGCACGGGCGGATAATCCCTGGTCAGAATCCCACTACCCTGCTGGCTCGGCTCTTCCCTTCCCGGTAGAGCATACGGATGAAGAGGGGAGTAGCCCCTCCGGAGTCTTCCCCACTCCTACCATACCGACCCGAGCCACTCGGCCCAGCTCCACTCGACCCTGGAGCAGCAACACTAACTGTGGTCGGCACGCCCACCAGAACGCTCCCCTCAGGCATAATCACCATAGTCGGGGCACGCTCATACTCGTCCCCAACATCAACCCCATCTCGACTCAACTCCGATGATGTATCGTCAGACATAGCGTATGACTCGCCCCTCCAAACCGACCGACTCGTTCCTTGGGAAATTCAACACAGTGTCAACACAGCTACCAGTCGTCCTCCGACACCGACCGACACTTGCGAAAACCAATCTTCAATCTCAGTCGCCCCGTCTAATTGGCCGAATGAAGAGACGCTACTACCCGACAAGGAAACGTCACCCTACCCTCGGTCAACCCCTCCAACCGACCCACCTTAGAACCAGGTTTAGTAGAATACTTCGCTCGCCCCAGACGACCGACCCACCGCCAAGCTCAGACCCAAGTCACCTATTAGCCTCGTCCACTTTCCTACGAACCTAAAAACTTCCACTCGCCCCGGATGACCGACCAACCTTTCAGCCCGCTCCACGCGCCCCTTCTCCACCCTTGGGCTGGGACTGGAGCTGGACGACCTAACTTCTTCCCTCCCCGCAGGTTACACCCTAGTCGGTCAGGCAGACCGATCGAACGACCTCGTACTAAGCATGACTTCTTCCCGATTTTTTTAAAAAACCCAGAAAACGCTCGAATTCGTCGGATTCTTCCAAATATCCACCGGAAAACTTAAATCTATACCTTTTCTCTGAGTCTTAACACGAAAACACTTGGAAACCCAGTATAAACCCCCTCAAAAGTTCAAAAAGAAATCTTCATCCTGCCTCCCAAAGTTTCAACCACCAAAAACCACAAAAAAAGAAGAGAAACCCACAAACAGAACAGCAAAACGGCCTAAAAAGAAAAAGTGGTTACTTTGTTGCAGAAAAGACCACCGCCGCTCAAAGAAACTGAAAACACAAAAAAGAACCAAAAAAAAAAGAGAGGAGAGATTTTTTTCCTTTGGTGAAAGCACGAAACAAACGACGGAAGATGAACAGTCTGCTCCCCAGATTTGTAAAGAGAACACAGACACGTGGCAGGACTTGATTGGCTGGTTGTCAGGGGGTCTCTTCGTTTTCCCACTCTCGAAACGACGGATCGATCGCCACCATACACATGGCAGCGATCCATACCACCTGGGAAATCGTGACTATACGGATTTCGCGTATCTATCGCCCGACCCTCCGGCTGACTCAGCTCGTACCTCCAGAACTGTGTTCGACACACATCCAACCTTCGCCCCAACAGTATACTTGGCCATTCAGTCCGTTCGACGGACTCATTCTCGTGTCGTGAGCCCTGGGCATCCCTGTACTCGGCCAACCCTTAAGGCTCTGGCCAATCGACGCATGAGCTTGGAGTAGCCCGAGTTAAGCCCTCTTCAGAACGCCATCAAGCCTCGTCCATTCGTCCGTCCACGGCGAACGAGTGGTCAACGTGTAGTTCGGTTACCTCACCTACCTTGTCATCCCAACTGCCCGACCGAATGAAGCCTTTTTAGTAAGCCTACTTAACTCGTCCGATCCGACATGACGAAAGACTGCCCCCATGTACTTTCCCTGCTAGTCGCGCGGAGGCACCGAGCGACTGCACCTAGTTCCTGCCTTCACTGCCGGACCAATCGGGTGCACATCGCAATGGTGGCATGCTCTTGGTCAGGAGTGGGCATCGAACGACGTCGAATCAAGGATCATCTGCAACGGTCAGAGCGATCACTTCAATGATCGTTCATCCATGAGGGAAGACCGAGCTCGCCTTGAGCGTAACCTACTCCCTGACTTGAGTTACTCTCAACTCAGAGAGTGGGGGACAAACTGTTAAGGCCAAAAATCGTCCTTGGCCCAAATAGGGAAACAGGATCACTGGTGAAGAATGACCAGGCCCAGTCTTGCAGAGGCCCAATTCGGATTAGCCCTATTTGATACGAGGTATAACCGGCCCAAACTACATAGGCGCGAGCCTCTTAAGCCCTGTCCAATTTCTAGGCCTATGGGTGAGTCCAGAGCCCATAGCCCTTTCAATATTTTCCTATTCTTGATCAATCCCCTATTCAAGGCCGCCTTCCCCTTTCCTGGTGACTTTCCCACTTGGGGGTCATTCTCCTAATTGGAATCAACTTCCTATCTGGACACTGATAAGACAGCTGATTACGGCCTTGATTCTTTTAGGGTTGGCATCAGAGTCACACTAGGACTCCCGTCTCCCACCGGGAGTTGGGAGACCAGACGACCACTATATAGCGAGGCGGCCTCTCACAAGGGACATCGACATTACACCTTCACACCCGAGACTCTTTACTTGAGAGTTTCGCTTATTCGCCGTAGTCACAGTCCCAGACTAGACTTCCGGTAAATCTCTCATTCCCTAGCCCTCACTATATTAGCCTTTCAGCCTTGCTGACTTGAGCGTCGGAGTGCCTACGGCAAACACCACCCTGGTGTTTCCTGTTCGCTTCACGCGTGTGTTTCTCTACGTGTGCAGGTACATCAGATCGCTAGTGGCCTCAACCTCGCGGGATCAGACCCCCTTTTCCGTACAGGTAGATTTTTATGTCTACAATGCTAACGTGGCAACTTCCAATTGGTTAGGCGGGATGATACGTGATTTCACAAATATGCATATGTAGCAAGTGCACTAATCGCAAAAAGTAATAAAGTGGTAAGTAGAGTATCATTCTCACGAGAATAATGTTACTAAGTACCAATTTCTCTAGTTTAAGTCGTAATTGAAGTAACAATAAATTGGATTGATGAAAAATTAACAAACTAAACACAAATTAACAAAAATATAAATGAATGATAATGAAATTAAAGGAAAACCCAAAAACTTAACTAATTAAACAATGCTAAAAAATGTTAGGGTGTTGATTTCACCTAGATATGCTAACCTAAATCATAGAATCTATTACCCAAGTTTTATTTCCTTGATTGAAAATCGAATTCCCTAAGTTGTTTGGTACTCCTTCTCAAGTTATACCATCCCACTTATTCCTATTAATCTTCCAAACCCAAAAATTGAAGTTTAATAGTTCAAGGTCTCTTAAGCTTTGTGAAATTCTATCTAGATTTCATAGATCGCATTTATCTATATTTAGTTTTCGCTCAATCTATGGTATTTATCCCAAGAGGCACATATCACAAATCACTTCTCAGTCTCATTGTGAACAACACACATTTGAATGGTAATTAAGCATCCAAAAGTCATTAAGCAAAGAGACAAACACTCAATCATGAAATTAAAACTCAAAGTAAGTCAATTCATATAAAATTGAATCATTGTATCAAGGTTACATCAAACCCTAGCTAAACAACTCAGTTCATACTCAAAAACAAAATAAAATAACAAAAACAAACAGAATCAAGGTTCATCGTTGAAAAACAAGCAAAAGATAGAGAAATCTTCTCTAATTAGAAGCTCAAATTTTCAATAATCTTCTCCTTCCAAGAGTTACCTCCCAAGTGACAAACCAAGACTCTTTTCCCTTCCTTTTCGTGCCAATCTATACCTCTCTCACTTAAGGATGAAGCCGGAGCAAGCCAAAATATATCGTTTTATTTTTTCACATTTGACGCAGTTTTGCCGCGGCGAAACTTTATTTTTGCCACGACGAGGATCTTTCGGACCAAATTTGAGCATGATAACATCTGAATTTGGAAAAGTGTAAACATATGAATTGTAACTCTTTGAATTATATTTCTACTCGTTCAAGAATCACCCCAATCAGAGGTCTACAGATCACGTTATGGCCACAATGTTGAAGTACGTCCAAAGACGTTTTTCTTCAGTTCCCAATGTACTGTTCACGACTTCAAGCCAAGTTTTCATCCTCTTCCGGTCAAAATTAGAAAAAAACCCAAAACATGAAAGTTGTAGCTTTGCTTTGTTAGACTGGTCGTCACGGTCATAAAATTAAACCTAAATACCGTAGTTAGCGGTAAGCATGGTCGAATCCACAGAGAGCAAGACTAATGACCTAATGTATATTTGAGTTAACGAAAGAGAAATTGGCTAAATGATTTATGAAACTAAATAGACTAAATGCAAATAATGAAAGAGTGAAATTAAAACTAATACAGACTTTATAATAAAAATGTTTCCGTTACGGTTTTGGTTCGACACGAGACCGACTCACACAATTCTTCTCCACCCTCTACGATCCCCTAAACCTACAAGGCAAGGTAAATCAATGAAATGGCCTCTCAGTACTCTAGGTATAATCTATCCTGTCTCACCTGATCACTCAATTTAGATTGGTTAAAGACTATCATCAAATGCAGATAAACACTACAAGGCAATACCACTAGTTGGTACGCGATTAACAAATACAATTTGTCAACACGTAAATTCCAATCAACCAACTCCACAATAAACGCAATAACAGTAGAAATTAAATTAAATTAAATCCGAACACAACTCAATTACAATCTATGCGAAGTAATGAAAAGCAATATTCATCATTTAATTATTTCAAACCGACATTTATCATTCAACAAGTTCTATGAAAACATTAAATCATAATAGACAACAATATTCATCACAAGTTATGCTCAAATCATATTAAAGTATTCAAATCAAACATGAAACGAAAACAAATATAATCCGAAGCATAATACTACCAAATGTCCTACAATCGGGCTTATCCAACTAGTTGAGAGCTAATGAGGAGAGTCGTGGAGTCAATCTTGATCTCACCTATATCGTAACAGACAACCAGGATCTTAGCCGCTCATGGTGGTGATGACGGAGGCTGAAATAGTGGAAACGAAGCTGATCATGGCGGAGAGGAGGTAACCGACAACAATATGATGCGAAGTAGGGCCGAAAATGACCAACAGACAGCCCAGAATACGAACAGTCACACTCGTTGGAAAACGTTAATTTTTCGACGGGTCTTCCAAAAAATAGTGGCGGAAATAGGATTCGAAGGTACTGATGAAAAGCTCTGGTGATGGGGAGTTCAGATCAGGTCCTGGGGAGGTGAAAAGTCACCAGAAATAAGTAGGATCTCGGCTTGAAGATGAAGAGGCGCGACGGCAAAATGGTAGATTCTGGCGGTTTTCGCGACGACTGAAGCTAGGGAAGTGTAGATCCAGCCGTGGGGAAGGGAGATCAAGTCCTGGGGAGCCGAAACATCGCCGAAAAACAGCGAAATCTCGCCTGGAAGATGAAAAGTCGTGGCGGCGGGAAGATAAAACGTCGCGGCATTTCCGTGATTCGCAGTGGTGGCTTGCGACGGTTGATGAAGATCGGTGCATGGGGAGATGAATCGTCGTCGGAGGGAGACGAAGGGTCGCTGGAGCTCGCCAAAAAACTGGGTGAACAGCCTCCCTTGTACGCGACTTTTCATCTTCTTTTTATAGATAAATTGAAACAATATCACTTTGGTCCCTATAAAATTGAAAAGTGACAAAATCAACCCTTATAAATATGACAATTTACCCCCTAAACAGCATAAATGAGACAAAATCACTCCTAATCCATAAACCACAACCTAATATCAACTCACACCATTTCCAAATTCATCCCAAATATGCTAAATTAGTAAGAAAAACTCAAAATATGATTTTTATACATAAATTCATAATTTCTCTTAATTGTCTCAATATAACTTCAATTCAATTACATATGGGATCTTTTTATCAACGAAATAGAGTCACTTTCATGACTCTAACACACTCCCCAACTTACTCTTTACTCGTCCTCAAGTAAAGCTAAAGGAACTCTTTCAACATTCTCACAAAACCATACACAACCATATTCATCAACAACCAAGACATTCATCAAAAGGTAAAGTGAAGAATTTGAACATAACAAGTAAATAACACAATCCTAAATAAAGAACTAAAGTTTCTATCAAGATTTTCCTATCTCCATTCAAGCTTCTCAAACACACATTTCATATTCATATCGCAATGTTAAAATGTCATGCAAAACTCCCAAACTTATGTACACGTAACATAATGCTCATTTTCCACACAAGATTTTGACATATAATTTCTTTTTATTCATCACTTGTTTTTTTTTTTTTTTTATTATTTTTTTCTTGTCTTAACTTCTTAAGCTTTCTAGAAGGTCCGTGTAACGGGCTTTAGGTCAATGACTCCCAAACCAGATGGCTATAGGGCACTAAGTGTAGAATACTCCTTGAACTTACTCACTCGAACCAACTATGCTACAAGTCAAGACTTTATTTCTTTATTTCTTTTTTTTTTTTTAAAGCTCATGATCTATGTAATGACTTCTTAAGCTTTCTAGAGGACCCATGTAACGAGCTTTAGGCCAACCGCTCCCAAGCTACATAGCTTTAGGGGATTAGGTGTAGAACACCCCTCAGGCGTACTCACTCGAGTCAAAAAGGCTACAAATCAAAACCAAATCATCAAGCAACATTTAAGCACTTTTAACACATGCAAGATAATAAATGAAAATTTGCTCCATGGGCATGTAAAATATGTGGGAGACTTGCATAAACACTAAAACACATGACATTTACACAAAACGGTGTCTAACCACAATTATGGACAAACCTAGCACAAAACAGAACCAATAGTTCAATGTTTAAAAATATGTTGCAACAAAATTTTTTTTCACAAACCTCACAAAACCTTTTAACTAGCACCTCAATTGCTTCTAAAATGGTGATTATGCATGAATTCATGAAATTTTTTAAAAATAACTCACTTTAGTTCACTTTAACCACTTTTGGACTTACAAGAGTAAGATTCAACATATTTTTAATAAAAAACATCATCATGCCACAAAAATATCCATTCAACACACAATCTCCACAAAAGCATCATCAACAACACTTCACAAAAATATCACAATCTCCACAAAAGCATCATCAACAACACTTCACAAAAATATGATCAACAACATACTCCACAAAATGTACTTCACAAAAATATGATCAACAACATACTCCACAAAATGTACTTCACAAAAATATGATCAACAACATACTCCACAAAATAAAAGTCAATCAACACTCCCCAACTTAAAATGTCATTGTCCTCAATGACCCACAACTACAAACATCCTCCCCAACTTAGCATCAAAT
The DNA here is from genome assembly GCA_026225825.1 of Pistacia integerrima. NCBI lineage: Eukaryota > Viridiplantae > Streptophyta > Magnoliopsida > Sapindales > Anacardiaceae > Pistacia > Pistacia integerrima. Next base: position 15,734,301 of record CM047745.1, on the reverse strand, counting down.
GATCTCAAATGGCAATATGATCAATAACATTAAAATCATCCAACATATTTGAGAAACAAGAAATCTAACAATAACAGCATATAAGGTGGAGAGATACAACCTGAGGAACAATAGTGGGATTGTCACCAACAGGGTTTGTGGAGCATGCATAAGCGAAGCTTTAAACTAGTTAATGAGTTTCCAAACATGGCAATTCCTGCAAAGACAAAAACAACAAAAACATAAAAGCAATAAAAACATATTTAAAAAGGTGGGTTGCCTCCCACTAGCGCTAAATTTTAAGTCTTCAGCCAGACTGAATGCAAACATCAAGTTCAAGTGGTTAAAATGTTGGTGGTGCCTTACATGACCCTCGCCATTCAGCAATAAGTAGGGTATCACGAGGTCCCAAGAAGACATATTTGAATTTAATACGCCATGTCCATGTGCACAAGTCTTTTAAGAACTTGGCATAGGCAGGTATGAGCTTAATGGCATCTAGAAGTGGAATACCAATCAGCCCTTGTCTAAACAACTCAACCATTTCCTCCATCCTAGTAGTTTTCTTAAAGTTGGATGCATTATTCGACTCTAGGTATTGAGGACAAGGTTCTATCGGTATGTCAAATGCAGGGGATGGTTCTTTCTCCCCAACTTCCTCGTTTTCATGTCTCAGCACACCTAACTCTATGGTTGGTTCTCTTTCACTCCTCTCGGCTTGGTTTCCCTCTAAGCTCTCTTTCTCTCCAAACTCAACATATAATTCCCTCTCAAGCCTAGCTTGTTCATGACACCCCATCTGGTGAAGTGTACCCTTGGGATTATCTACAACTTGACTCAGCAAATGGCATTCCTCTCTCTTATAAACCGCTTCAGCTATTTGACCTATTTGGGTCTCTAGCTTACTAATAGATTGGGAATGTGAATGTAATATCTGATAATGCTGCTCTAAGTCATTGAACCTAGCATTCATGTTATCTTTTTTGTTCTTGCATGGTCTAAAGCATTTGAGCCATCATTGATTCCAGTGGACTGGGCTCTAGAGTGGGCCGTTGGACGGGAGGTGGGATCGTAGGTTAGGCGGGTGGTTGGACCAAATACATGTCCCAATAATTGCCCTGTTGATTAGAAGAACTATATGACATATTATGGGAGACATTTTGAGATTGTTCCTGCTTCCATGCAAAATGAGGATGGTTATGCCACTCACTATCAAATGTGTTCGAATACAGATCATTCCGTCTTTGGAAACCTTGTGCATCTTGCACTTGCTCCTCAAAAGTGTAGGGAGCTGGTTCCTCAAATGTGTACTCAATAGCTAAAAGGTCTGAAGGCATAGAAAAGACATCCTGACTTGGCCTACCGGGTGGTGGTTGCCTAGAAGCTTGCCCGTGTATGGATATGAACGTGTCAAATTGATAGGCTAAAGACTCCAACTTAGAGTCTATGTCATTGTAATACCCAAGATGTCAAAGGTATGTTCCTAACTCGAAATAGTCCTTTAGATGTTAATTTTATGTTAAAAAGCATAAAATCTAACTAAGGGCAAAATAGTCGATTCATTTGAAACGGTATGAATCAATTATCCATAGAAAGATATTAGGGGTGAAATGGTCATTTTGCCTATGGATAAGCATTGAAAAAGTCAAGGATGAGTAGGCTTCATTGCATTTAATGGCATTAATTAAGTAATAATTATGTCTATTGTGAAATGACCAAAATGCCCTTATATGAAGAATTAAGGACTTATGAGTTATACAACTAAAATAATTGGGCCAATTGTATAATTTTGGAAATAAATGAAATATTTTCCTAAAAATGAGATGAAATTCGTTCAAGCCAAGGGAGAGAGCCTTTCTTCAACATTTCTTCCATTTTCTCTCAAATCTTCCATAAAACAAGCTTTCTTTCTCTAAGTTTTAAAGGAGTTTTGCTTATTTTTTTAAGGAGAACAGGATAGGAGCCTTGGATCTTCAATTTGAAGGGTTTAAGGTAAGGATTAAAAACTTTAGTTTTGATTTGATTTGAAGATTTGAGGTAGATGTTGAGGTATAATGTTATATATGTAGGATTAAGGTGTAAAAGAAGTCAAAGGCAAAGGATTTGTTAGAGGAAGTCTTTAAAAAGGTAAGGAAGAACCTCCCATGACTTTAGGGTTTATGCTAGGGTTTGTAGATTTTTATGAAACCTTAAATTAAGGCTTTAAGGCATAGAATTAGTTGATGGCAAGTGTAGTTGAACTCATTTATTCTACTTATTGCTTTGAATTCATTATACATAAAGTTATTGCTATTTATGTTTTATGAGTTGTTATGTTTGATTGAAGAAAATGAAGTGTGGATGCTGATTGTGGCACAACTTGTAGTATTGGAGGCCACATGCTGTTGAATGGTTGCTATTAGAAGTGTTGAGGTGTTGTTTGCATTAGTTTACAATGTTATAGCAATAATGGATGATTATGGGAATGAGATTTTACACTTCCTTTAAGATGTTAAAGACTATTAAGGGGAGGTTTATTTGATCCATAAGTTGACCTATTGGTTAATGTCAATAGAAATTGATGTGGCATAGTTAATATGAAAATTCGGATTTAGTGAGCTTAGGGGTTTTGTTAACCCTTCTTCAGTATTTCGACCATAACTTGAGTTATAAACATCGAAATGAGATGATTCTTGAAGCATTAGAAAGCTAAGACAAGACCTATAACTTTTATATTTATGCCAAAAGCCAATTCGTTTGATAAATGGATGGAAAATGGCCTGAAGTATAAACTGGTTATTAAAGTTTAAGATCAAACATGATCAATTCTTATGATTTTGAATTGATTATTAATGTATTATTGTAATTATGCCATGTACTAATGTTTACCCATTAGTTAGATGATCTTTGAAAGATATACATGGTCATGATGTCAATGCATGATTAATGTTATGAAATGGCATGAAGATGCAATGTAATACATGTTTCAAGATGATGTATGTGAGCAAGAGGTAATGTAAATAGATTGATAATCCATAGATGAATTAAAAGTATTAAGCTCACCAAAATATGTATTTACATGCCATAAGATGTTAGAGATTCATATAGACATGATGGGAAACGCGTAAGCATATCCTCGTATACGGGTTGAGGAAAGATGAATATATGCTTTAGATGCTAAATAACGCGTAAGCATGCCTCCCAATGATATGAGCTCTAGATGAATTTGAGACTAGATGATATGAAGTACTTAAGATGCTAAGAAAAGTCCGATCGGCTAGACATTAAATGGTTCATATGCGTTTAGTAGCATTACATGAGTTATAATGTTATTTACATTATGTGATGATTTATGCTCATGTTAGATGATTTTAGATGTTATGTCATGACTTGTGATGTGCGTGTACTATGTTACATACTTATTTGTATGTGTACACATTGATGTTATATAGCCATAGGATAAAATGATGAAAGACATATGAAATAGAAAAAAATATATATATATAAAATAAAAGGGGAAGTATCCATAGATGTAAAAGATAAGTAATGTGTTAACAAATATGTTTAAATAAAGATCAAATAGCACATTTAGAATGAAACGGATCATTCTTTACTGAGTGATTAGCGCTCACCCTTTTATTGTTGATTTCTTTGCAGGTAGATTAGAAGCGAGGAATGCTAGAGATAGCGGGGCTAAACGTGAGGGGAGATGATTTATTGTCATCTTGATGTTTTTATCTTGATGTCAATAATGTAGATGATAAATATTTGTGAAACACCTTTTGAATAGTCCACCTTATAAATATGTTTCGAATGTGTATTTTATGGATAAATTCTTAAAGTTTTGAAATTATATATTTGGATCCTGCATGACATTTTATATGCATGTATTGGATATTACTATTATTATCCTTACACATATATTTTTTCTAAATACAACTCGTTTTCTAGACATGTATCATTGAGATTCTCATTAAGGGATATTCAGAGGATACCTGACTGGAGGGGGGTTTTACAATCATCCAAGAGAGAAACCTCATAAATGCCACTATTCCTAGGCGGTTGCCCTATGATAGGAATCCTAGAAGCTAGATGGTTGTGCATGGGATACAGATTATCATCCATCCTACATGCTTTCTATTTTCAAATCCAAGGGTACTAAAATTGGTTGATACGACTATCTACCAAGCATTCATTACAAGTGTACCAAAGGTTCCACCAACAACCACAACATCAAAATTAAAAGAAAAAAAAGAAAGAAAAAGAACTAAAAGCAAATTCGAAAACCACACATAAAGAAAAATAAAGCTAAATATGATAACACCCAAAAAAAAAAAAATCCACACAATCAACAATTAAAACAAACAGTCAAACAAAAAGAAATTATTACTAAATCATAAACTAAATCCTATGAATAAAAACAAAATATGCAAAACTAATACAAACATGCAAACTAAATGAACACGAAACATGCAAATATCACACAAACAATTAACAAGCACTAAAAAGAACTAAAGCTAAAAAGATTAGAAAATATCACAATCGGGTCAAGCTTAAACTTTGATGCACATGACACACTGCAACGTTTCCCCAATTGCGATCTTCCTGCAAAATAAAAACAAACATGAATGAAACTGTCCTAATGAAAATTAAAGAACATAGAAAAATTAGACTTAAAGAATTTACAAACCCAACTACACACAAAGTCAAAAGCACGTTGCTCCCCGGCAACGGCGCCAAATTTTTGTTAGACCGGTCGTCACGGTCACAAAATTAAACCTAAATACCGTAGTTAGCGGTAAGCAGGGTCGAATCCACAGAGAGCAAGACTAATGACCTAATGTATATTTGAGTTAACGAAAGAGAAATTGGCAAAATGATTTATGAAACTAAATAGACTAAATGCAAATAATGAAAGAGTGAAATTAAAACTAATACGGACTTTATAATAAAAATGTTGCCATTACGGTTTTGATTCGACACGAGACCGACTCACACAATTCTTTTCCACCCTCTACGATCCCCTAAACCTACAAGGCAAGGAAGATCAATGAAATGGCCTCCCGACACTCTAGGTATAATCTATCCTGTCTCACCCGATCACTCAAGTTCGATTGGTTAAAGACTATCATCAAATGCCGATAAACGCTACAAGGCAATACCACTAGTTGGTACGCGATTAACAAATACAATTTGTCAACACATAAATTCTAATCAACCAACTTCACAATAAACGCAATAACAATAGAAATTAAATTAAATCCAAACACAACTCAATTACAATCTATGCGAAGTAATGAAAAGCAATATTCATCATTTAATTATTTCAAACCAACATTTATCATTCAGCAAGTTCTATGAAAACATTAAATCATAATGGACAACAATATTCATCACAAGTTATGCTCAAATCATATTAAAGTATCGAAATCAAACATGAAATGAAAACAAATATAATCCGAACCACAATACTACCAAATGTCCTACAATCGGGCTCATCCAACTAGTTGAGAGCTAATGAGGAGAGTCGTGGAGTCAATCTCGATCTCGCCTATGTCGTAACAAACAACCGGGAACTTAGCTGCTCATGGTGGTGATGACGGAGGCTAAAACGGTGGAAACAAAGCTTATCATGGCGGAGAGGAGGTAACCAACAATGATATGATGCGAAGAGGGCCGAAAATGACCAATGGACAGCCCGAAATACAAACCGTCGCACTCGCTGGAAAACATTAATTTTCCGACGGGTCTTCCGAAAAATGGTGGCAGAAATGGGATCCGAAGGTACCGATGGAAAGCTCTGGTGATGGGGAGTTCAGATTAGGTCCTAGGGAGGTGAAAAGTTGCCGGAAATGAGCAGGATCTCGGCTGGAAGATGAAGAGGCGCGGCCGCAAAATGACAGATTCTGGCGGTTTTCGCGGCGGTTGAAGCTAGAGAAGTGTAGATCCGGTCGTGGGGAAGGGAGATCAAGTCCTGGGGAGCCAAAACGTCATCGAAAAATGGTGAAATCTCGCTTGGAAGATGAAAAGTCGCGGCGGCGGGAAGATGAAACGTCGCGGCGTTTCCGTGATTCGTGGTGGTGGCTTGCGGTGGCTGATGAAGATCGGTGGATGGGGAGATGAATCGTCGCCGGAGCTCGCCGAAAAACTGGGTGAACAGCCTCCCTTGTACGCGACTTTTCATCTTCTTTTTATAGATAAACTGAAACAATATCACTTTGGTCCCTATAAAATTAAAAAGTGACAAAATCAACCCTTATAAATATGACAGTTTACCCCCTAAACACCATAAATGAGACAAAATCACTCCTAATCCATAAACCACAACCTAATATCAACTCACACCATTTCCAAATTCATCCCAAATATGCTAAATTAGTAAGAAAAACTCAAAATATGATTTTTATACATAAATTCATAATTTCTCTTAATTGTCTCAATATAACTTCAATTCAATTACATATGGGATCTTTTTATCAACGAAATAGAGTCACTTTCATGACTCTAACATGCTTCTTATATTTCCATAGCTTCTATATTCAGGTCATTCTGACTTTCTAAGCTCAAGTTACGCATTTTACGCTCAAAATTGTCATTTTTGCTCAAAATCATCGTTTAGGCCTATAAAGAAAAATTAATAGAATTAAGTAGCAATTATGGCCCAAATTGTATGAGAAGTATCCTAAATCCTGTTGAAATTCAATGCAAAATCACAGGGAAAAATAGGATTATCACGGGACCCATTGTTGGACAGGTGAAACCCATTGCGAGATGACTAATTATGAGCTGACATGTCACGTTTGTGAGAGAAAGTTAGGGAGAAGGGTTGGTGTGTGTAGTATTTCTGAAACTTTATATATAAATATGTCAATTCCATTACTTCGAATTCATTTTAAACCCCCTTATTTGTTGATTTTCTTGACCCCCATTATTAATTGAATATTAATGTACACCACTAGTTTCATAAGGCCATCATCCATGCATGTGATACACAAGATTTTTGCTGTTAATTTTATGATATCATATCTTTCAATTGATCTATATCGATCTTTTTTACGTGTAATATGTTTGTGGTGAGAATCGTTTGATGTTCATAGATTGAGAGTTTAAGTTTAACAAAGTTAGTTAAACTCTTGCGAAAAGTGTTGATTGTGTTCATCGGTGCTTGTGGGTATAGTTATTCAATATAATCATCACATCAACTATGAGCATAAAATAAAGCACACAGGATATTTACAAGGTTTCGCTAACAACCTACATCCATGGGACCAAGCCTAGACGAAGCAAATCCATTATAGCAAACATTCAAAGTTCATTACAAAGCTGAAGTTAAGCAAACAAATGTAAAACACTCCCTGTTTTCATAACACTCTAATTTCACCCTTTCGATGATCCACCGTCTTGCCACAACTTGCTTGAATCCAAGAACCCTCTTCGATAGCTCAAGCTCCACTCAAGCTTCAATTTCGAAGACAACCTTCAGCTCGACATCTTGAAATCCCTTCAAGCTTTCATTAATAGAACCATGTTCCATAACACTCAAACAACCAAGATTAGATAAGTATTTTGAGCATTAAAAACAACAAAGGAATATGACCTAAGATGAATAAAACCTCTAAGGATTTTCAGAGAACAACAAAAGGAATATTCAAGTTCAAACATAAATACAAAGATGAAGAAGTGTATAAAGAATCCTTGCGCAAGAAACCATTGGACAACCAGCCGGCAAAGCTTTACACATGTTTGGCTATTTAAGGAAAGTTTTCAGACGACTCATGCATATTCGAGTCTTGGATAAAATCCTAACAGCTAATGAAAACTCGACATATGTACTAAGGTCTAACTAGATGACTATTTACAAATCTAACTCTAAGGTACCTACATATTTTGCGATATGAATTACTTTAAAGAACAAGAGAGAAGAACGAAGATGAGCTGAAAAAATATTTGTATATCTAACTGAATTTGTTACAAGAAGGAAGCTAGTTTATACTTAGTCAATGAATATCAAAAGCAGAGTTTTAACTTCCTGGTTTTGATATTTACAAAATGCACCCCCTATGATATTCTAAAAGATTACAAATATACCCCATTATACTAATATGCTCCCTTAAACTGAACTATGTAACGTCCTGCTATAAACTTCCTGAGACTGAACTATATACCCCACTATACTAATATGCTCCCTTAAACTGAACTGTGTAACATCCTGCTATAAACTTCTTGAGACTGAACTATATACCACATTATACTAATATGCTCCCTTAAACTGAACTGTGTAACATTATACCAGTATATTGCTCTCAAAATTCTCCCTGTAGTTTTCACAACACAAAGACCAAAGACCAACTAACACGTAATTTTAACAACACAACACCAGCACCAACATCTTTTTAAAACAGCACTAGTACTAACTTCTGCAATTTTAACAACACAACACTAGCACCAACATCTTTTTAACAACACAACATAGCACCAGCACCAACATTCCAACATTTTTTTTTAACAAACAGCAACTACAAGATTTAACAAAAAACAGAACATCTTTTTAACAACACTTACTGCTGTCTTCCTTATAATCAGTACTAGAAGTTACATTCAGCTTCTTCCTTAGAGACTGAAACCTATTTCCTGATAATGCCTTAGTTAAAACATCCACAATTTGGTACTCTGTGCCAACATATTGAACTACTAATTGCTTGTCGGCAACCAATTCTCACATATAATGCACATCTATTTCAATGTGTTTTGTTCTAGCATGAAACACCGGGTTGGATGAGAGAGCTCCAACACTCATATTGTCACACCACATAACAGGGGTTGTGTTGATGTTTATGCCAAGTTTTTGAAATAAATGCTGGATCTAGACAAGTTCAGTGGCTGCTTGACAGAGGGCTCTATATTCGACTTCTGGCGAAGATAAGGATACCACTCTTTGTTTCCTTGAGCTCCATTGCACTAAATTACCTCTAAAGAAAATATTATAACCACTTGTGGATCATTTGTCACTCACATCACTTACCCAATCAACAGCCGCATAGCCTTCTAGGATAAAATATGTCCTCTTTGTAAACAGAAGTCCATATTGCAGGGTCCCTTTGATGTATCGCATGACTCTTTTACAAGTAGTCCAGTGGGCAGTGGTAGGAGCTTGAAGAAATTGAATTGGCCGGTTGACAGAGAAGGATAAATCAGGCCTGGAATGGGTAAGATATTGTAGACCTCCTACAATGCTTCTGTAGAGAGAAGGTTCTTCGAAGAAGGCACTATCTTCTTTACCAAGTTTTACTCCCGTGGCCATAGGGGTACTACAAGGTTTACATTCACTCATGCCAACTTTAGTTAGCAAATCTTGAGCATACTTGCATTGAGTAAGTTGTAATGTGGAGTCATTCCTTTGAACTTCAAAACCAAGGAAATATTGTAAAGGCCCAAGATGATCTGATACCATGATAGAATTTGAGGTGGGCTTGACTTCTCATCCAATAAGGCCTCGTTGAATGGGAGGATTACCCCCTCTTATAAACCAGTAGGCTTAAATGTACCTAGTCAGTGTGGGACTCCAACACTCCCCCTCACAGTCAAGCCCATATATTGGGTCATGCCTGTTATTGGAGATAGTTTTCGGCTCTAACTCCTCACTCGTTAGTCAAGCACTTAGCTCAACTAAATCTAGGCTCTGATACCATGAATGACTTTAAAGAACAAGAGAGAAAAACCAAGATGAGCTAAAAAAATATATGTATATCTAACTGAATTTGTTACAAGAAGGAAGCTAGTTTATACTTAGTCAATGAATATCAAAACGTAGAGTTTTAACTTCTTGGTTTTGATATTTACAAAATATACCCCATATGATATTCTAAAAGATTTGACAAAAATACTTACAAACTTACGAATAAACATACAAAAAAACATATCTTATGTAAAACATCATTAAATCAAGCATTGAGATATGTAATAGAAGTGAACTTAAAAAATGCAAACCAGTTCATGATAACCAAGACAATTGACCTAGAAAATAAAATTCCACTTAGCAAGCACACTCTCCCTGAGTGCTTCTACTTCACATTCTAGCCAACATTGATTAGAACACAAAAACAACAATTAAAGCACAAACCGGTAATTGATTATGAGTTCGATCATTTGATTGTACTCAAATGAATTGAGTGGGGCAAGGACTCAATCTTGTGAGATGCTCTTCAAGATCATGAGAACCAACCACAAACAAAACCTACGACTTCCAGAATCGATGATTATCTCTCATCAATTTGGGGAAAATTACTGGCATAGTGGTTGAAGACATTGCATGAGAATTAATAAAATTGATTGATTCAATTGCAATTTTGGAGTTTGAACCTTTCTCTAGATTGTCTAAAATAGGAGAAAATGCAAGAAATTCAGCAATTCTTGACGTTTGTCGATGGCTTTGATACCATCTTAGGATTTGAGATACAATAGAGAAAGGGCGAAAGAAAATTCTAGAAGCTCTGATGTATTTCTTATTACATGAATAATCTTCTATGTACAACTTTATAGAACATAAAGAACAATAACACAAAAGTAACAGTAACTAACATAACTAAAAAAAAAGTAACAGTAGCTAACAGTCAGCTCTAGTCAATTGACGGCAACTGTCTAACAGTAAACAGTACTCCTAACATCCTCACTAACATTGTTCAACAAAAAAGGAACAAGAACTTAATGAAACTTTTTTACTTCGAACTACCATGTACATTGTAGAGGACAAGCAAAGGGGCGGACCACTAAGGGATCATGCCTCCACTGACCTTGGGAAATTTTGTTGATCTTCTTCTATTTTGCATTTTTAACAGTAAACACCTTTTATTTAATCACCTGGAAATTTTGAACACTAAGAAATGTCGGTGGAGCGAGCTTTGAATTGTCTAAACTTCGATCTTGTTTAGGTATCAAACATTTTCATGGTGTTTTTCATGTGTAATAAAATTGAAGTGTCGATTTACAAGAAAAAAAAAAATAATTCATCATATATATCCAAAGAAATATTTCTGATAGAGAAGTAAGCATTGCAATGACAACTGTCCTTTCATGTATTTCTATTAAATTTCTTAGAAGTGAGAATTCAAAATTTAGAGTGATTTTCGATTTATTAGATTAAAAATCTTACGCAGTATTCAATGGATCTAAAAGATGTGATTGTTTCATAATTGCTTATAATAGTGTCTTTGTCGCTAGGACTTTGAATTTTCACATCCGAAATCAAAGATAAGTTTTGAATGTTTTAAAGATGCGGCCATCTATATGAAAACAAGCCTTTGACATGGCATATAATTTAAGGAGATGGCCCTATGAATATGAATGTGCTCTATGATTAAAACTTGCAACTACCTAATTAAAACTCGCACAATCGCTAGATAGCTGATGTCATTCGTGACATAATTGCTGACACTAATTAGTGAGATGTATTGCTTTCGTTTTTGTCTCTACAGGTCCATACGATTGTCAATAACTCATCTCTTATAAGATTCGTCCCTTTCGAATCAATCGTAGATTTTATCGTCCACAATACTAATTTTATTAAAGACTAAACAATAGAGCAATTTGTAGAAATTTCTATGGATAATGATTTTTTTTTTTTTTTCAGAAGTTCTTAAACTCAAACTGATCTCTAAACAAAAGGGTGCGTGTTGCTCTCACCGGAGGCCCATGATCTAGAAACTCCAACAAGAAAACTCAAATTTCACATGTATCACATGTTTGAAAATTGATTAATTTGTAGGACATGCATGCACTGCCCATGGCATAGTAACGCTATGCTTCTCTATAAAAGGAGACGATTCATTAAGTTTTTAGTTCATCCACAAATCAAATATCAAAGAGTTTCAAAGCAGCTAGCCTTGTTTTCCTATAAATATTTCCTTTGCTTTTTTCCTAAATTCATATCTTCAAACAAAATAAGAAAAAAAAGTGATCGTCACTTTATAGGTTTTGAAGTTGTTAGAGTTATTGAAAATGGAAGCTCTTATTAAGCCTATCAAAGTGAAAACAGATGTTGAAAATTTTACATTGGACGACAGTGAGGCAAATCAACCTCTGAGTCCAGTTGCTCGTATGTTTCATGAGCCTGATTCCAACGTCTACATTATTGCCATGATCGGCTTGAAGACAAAAATCAATGCAGAAGTTGTTAAAGCAAACTTGGTGCATACTTTGCTAAAGCACTCTCGTTTCTCTAGCTTGCAGGTAAAAAATATTAATCATATGCTTCACCAGAATGAGATTATGGCAGATTTATGGCAGATGCCTAAACGATTTCACGCTGTCAATTCTATTCATGTTTCTTAACTAACATTGTCTTCTGAAATGTACCATTTTCATCATAGTTATTGCTAGTTAAAGTATAATTGTGTCGCTTTTGACTAAATTGACAAAAAATATATAGAGTATTGCATATGTATTGATATGATATCCAATCTAGACTGTTAGATTATGTTGGGATCAGGTTATTTTGTTGTTCACAAACATAAATTAAAGCCGGCATTTTTCTCACAACTTTAAAGTTTGGTTTCCTGGCAACTTGGCCAGTACCTTATTTAGTCAATCAACATTTTTCTGCACTAGGATTATATCTTATACATTATTTTGGTTGTTCCCTTTCTTTTCTTTGTTCTTTGTAGACGAGATAAACACTTATCATACCTTTATTGGTTGATCCACATCTATTCTCTTTAGTAGCTAGTTAATTCTTTATAATAAACAGGGATCCACAATTATGTATTAGGTAAATTAACTCTTTAATAGCTGCATTAACTCTTTTTTTTTTTTTTTAATAATAAATGAGGATCTGTTTAATATTACATTAGTTCAAGAGATTCTTTTCGAATTTTAGACCTTTGACTCTTATACTATGTTAAGTTGTCATTCTATTTAAAAATTTAAACAAGTAGACAATATTTCGACATTAGACCTTTGAATCTCATCTCTTTTATTAAAACTATACATTCATTTATTTTATGTTACATCAAGTTATACTTAATGTTAATTTGTATATTTTTACTTTAAAATTTATTTAAAAATAAAATAAAATAAAATAAAAGCTATTCTAAGCTAGCTTGTTATCACTTAATTTATTAACTTTTTTGCAGGTTGTGGATGAAATGAATGGTGGTAGGCTAATATGGGTCCCAACAGAGGTTAATTTGGACAATCACGTTATAGTCCCAAAACTTGATCCAAATGACATCGACTCACCGGATAAATTTGTGGAAGATTACATCTCCAACCTGAGCAAAAATAAAATCAAAATGTCTATGCCAATGTGGGATCTCCATCTCCTTAATGTTAAAACTTCTGAAGCTGAATCCGTCTCTGTTCTTCGAGTTCACCACTCTCTTGGTGATGGAACTTCTCTTATGTCTCTCTTCCTCGCTTGTACTCGTAAGGTTTCTAACCCAACAGAACCTCCCACCATTCCAATGGTTAAGAAAGCGAATTCCGGAAAATCCTCTAGAGGGTTGAAGGGAAAATTCATCAAATTGTGGTTGGCTATGTGGCTGCTTTGGAACACTCTTGTTGATGCTATGATGTTTCTTGCTACGGCATTAATGCTTATAAAGGATACGAAAACACCACTCAAAGGTCCCTTGGGCTTTGGCTCAAGTCCTCGGCGATTCGTTCATCGATCAGTCAGTTTGGATGACATCAAGCTTATAAAGAATTCGACAAGAACTGTAAGTTAATTTTCATCTTTGTGTTGTATCCTTAATGAGTTAAGTTAATTTTCATCTTTGTGTTGTATCCTTAATGAGTTTTCTTTTACTTTTGTTTAATATTATTTTGTGGCATTGTGATTTTGTAGACAATCAATGATGTTATGCTGGGAGTGACTCGGGCAGGGTTGTCTCGGTATCTTAATCGAAAATATGGTGAGCTATATATAGGTAACTAATAAATAAAATTATGTTATTGAAGTTTGATGATGAATGATATGAGTTTGTATAATTTACATTCTTGCTTCCTCCTGTGTGATTTACATTCTTGCTTCCTTCCATAGTCGGATCCCATTCATACATTTTTGAAATATTATTATAACTCATAAACTAGCTTAGACAGATCCACAATGAAACATTGTAGGGGAGAGTAATAAGATTGATAACGGATCGTCAGAAAGAAGTAACAATCTTCCAAAGAGTATTCGTCTTAGAGCAACCTTCTTTATGAACCTTAGGCCAATTCCAGGGATTCAAGTGAGTGTCCAATACCAGTTCATATTCAGCGATTTATGTTATGTTTTTTGACAGGGAAAGTAAATATTAATTTATACGAATATTATATATTTTTGTAGGAGCTAGCTGATATGATGAAGAAGGGTACTAAAGCAAAGTGGGGTAACCAAATTGGTTATTTGATCTACCCTGTCACAATTGCATTACGAGATAATCCACTGGATTACCTTCGAGAAGCTAAGGCAGCCATGGATAGGAAAAAAGCTTCTCTAGAGGCTTCTTTCTCATATTTCTTGGCTAAATATTTTCTCAAGTTTGGTGGCTTGAAGGTACGATTACTTTTCTTTTATGCTTCTTTTGATTATCATGGAATATAATCAAATTAAGTTGTTGAAGCTTGTATTATATATTGAAACTTTCAGTTTTAACTAAATATAGATTAATCTTCTTCAACCATATGAACAGATGGCGCGCTTTCCATCTCAAACAACATTGTGGTTCTCAAATGTGGCTGGCCCTCAAGAAGAAATCAGTTTGTTTGGGCATCCAGTGGCTTATATAGCTCCAAGTTGTTTTGGACAACCTAATGTAAGTATTTATCATGATGAACCTCCAATTCTCCAGAGATTTTGACAAAAATAAACAAATTGGAGGGGTGACATAAAATTTGACTAATTCTATTAATTCATTCCAACATGACCACATAATCATTCCATAAGGATGAAAATATCCCTCTATTCGTATTAGAAATTTCGTGAAATTTTTGTATCACAGATGTGCCGAAGGTTAAATGGGTTTGCTTTTTTTAAGTGTTATTATTTCATTTAATATTTTGATGCAGGGATTGATGATTCATGTTGTGAGTTACGCGAACAAGATGACATTCATCTTATCAGTTGATGATGATATTATTCCTGATCCTCATCAGCTTTGTGATGATCTTGAAGTATCTCTCAACCGCATCAAAACTGCCGTCATTAATCAGTAGAGGACTAGTTAAGGAAGATGTCATCATCAGTGACCAATACATACTATCGCAGTACTGGTCCGTAGTTATATTTTTTGCGATAGCTCAAATAAGTATCTAGATATGTAATTTTAAATAATTGAAAAACGAAAATGTATTGAATTGCTTTTCTTTCATAACATATTTTTAATTGGTAATTAATGGAGTGGCTATATTTTCCACCAAAAAATGTGCTAGTTTAATAATCGTTTCCTATAATCTTCAAATTTAATTACTTCCATTGATTACGTTATATGTGTAGCATTTTTCGCTTAAAAGAATCCAAGATGAAAGCTAATCGATATATATATATCTTAAATTATTAAACGAAGCATTAAGATGGGTATGCTAATAGTTGTTGTATTTCTCTCGCATTCACTTCTCAACCACTAGAGGTAGTTTGAAAGTAGGTGAAGATGTTATGTCTTATTGGCTCTTTTAGAAGAAGAAGGTCAAACTAAGGTCTTCACTTGTGGTTCATAGTAGGGGTGTTCAGTTCTGGGTACCCTGCATTTTTTAAAGCTGGAATCGAAGGCCAAGGAAGGCCAGGAACAAGGCCGAAACCGGAATCGGAACTAGAACCGACGGTTCCTTAAAATTTGGAACTAGAACTGGAACCAGAACCTATAACAACGCTTCCAATTCCGGGTGCCCTATAAAATTATTTTAACCCCCCAAAAGTTTATAAAATGACAAAAAACCCTTAAAAACCTACAAATACCCCCGACCTGACACTTGTTAACAAAAAATAAAATTACAAATATATTATAAAGCCTTAAACCTAATTTCATTAATTTACTTTTCCATTTGCCACCACTATGTTTGCTTTCCTAGCCTTTTTACTATGTAAATATTTTCTACTTTTTAAACCATTACCATCAGATACAATCACTTTTCTATCCAACAATGAACAATATCAATGACATAAAAATTGGTGCAAGTTAACCTTTTTAATTAATAAGTGGTGGACCATTGGGGCCCTAATGCAGTAATGCCTTAACTTTGTGGCTTTGTGCCCCAAGCCCCCAACAAGCCAACATAGCCAAGAATCTCTCAACTATATTTGCCTCTTACGCAATCACCAAGTCAAATTTAGGTGCAAGTCTCATTTTGTGGGTCCAATTGTGTTATTCTCTTCTCTATCTATTTTGTTTTTCGAATTTAATTTGATAATAAAGATTTGTCAACACTTAATAGGAGGAAGTAAGTCAACATAGTGGGAAGTAGTAAGCACATGGGTCTTGCATTTCACAACTTTTAAACACAAGAATGATGCCTATAAAGTGTTTGTGATAAAACTCACTTCACACCGTCAACACAACAAGGTCTTAGAAGAAGAGAGTTCAAGTGGGTCTTAGAAAGAGGAATGAAAACAAGATACCTGGAGCTGAAGGAATCCCACTTGAGCTGAGGGAGAAGTAGCAATCCTTAACCAAACAGGGCTCTGTTGTTGTTGTGATGAAAAACCAAAGCAAAGTGTGAATGGATTTTTTTTCATTTTGGCGTTTAGGGTTAAAGAGTCGAATTGGGAATTTCAGTCTGCACTAATTTAATTTTTTAGTGTAAAATATCATATAACACTCTAGATTTATATATAATTTAATTTAAGTCCCGATTCCTGGGTACCCGTCGGTTCTTACTTAGTGGAACCGGAAATGCACAGTGTCGGTTCCAGTTTTTTAGAACCAGAACCTACCTTGTCACTACCGGTTTGGCTGAGCCGAACCTCGGAATCCGGACCCCTGTACTCGCTGGTTCCAGCTTTCGACGGTTCTTTTGTACACCCCTAGTTCATAGTAAAGAGTTTTAAGAATAGAAGTGTCTTAGCATGTAAATGTCTTGGTCAATGGGTTGTTAGTACAGCTTGGCAAGTTACTGCAGTTCTTAAGACTACTCCGTGTTTATAGCAAGGGTTGGAGCCACCAAATTTATTCTGGGGAGCCAAAATGTGATCTTCAAATAATAAAAGGGCCATATCTAAAAAGTTACATTTTCGGGATAAATGTTAATTTTAAAACTTGGGGTGGCCAAAGTGCCATTAAGCAAATATGTTGAAAATAAATTTTTTATGAAAAAAAATTTCTAGTTGTTTGATTCAAAATATATATGCAACCGGACTTTGCAATTATGAATTACTGAAAAACATTGTAATTTAAGAAATGACAAGTCAAATTTATAAAATAACACGTGGATATATTTTTGGTTTTATTTAACACTTTCAATAAGCTATCATGGAAGAAAAAAAAAAAAGTCAAATTTCGAGCTTCTTCTAATAAGCTCTTCTTAAGTGGCAATCAAACAACACAAATTTTCTTGGAAATAAGCTCTTTTAGATAATAAATAAGCCCAAGCACAAAAACACATCGAAAATCAAGATAAGTTTTGATTTTCTAAAAGAGATGAGGGCATCCATATCATAACAAAGCTAGCCTTACACATGAAATAGTACGGCTATCCAGTGTTTTGAAAACTGAACTGGTTGGCTGGACCAGTGACCGACACCCTCTCTAGTCTGGTTTAGATTATAGGGGTGTTTTTATTGAATTTCAAACTTATAGGGTCTCATTGAAATTTTAGGGGTGTTTTTGCTGAAATTCAAACCCGCATGAACTAATTCGGGATGTTTTTGCCACATTTTAAATCACCTTGATTCTGGCCAATTCTGGTGCCAAACACCCCACCTGACACCACCATCAACATCAACTTCATGTCCACATCAAAACCTTTATCATCTCAAGGTATGATTGGTCGCCGATCCACATCGTTGCCGTTGTCTCCTTTACAAAAATCGGTAGCTTCCTTATTGATTCTATCGCCAAACACCTCGCTTGAGACCACCATCGAAATCAAATTCATCTCCACATCCAAACCCCTATCACCCCAAACTTCCGATTGGCTAACGATCATCGTCTTTGTCGCCATCTGATTCTTGCCCAGATCGTAGCGGCGTATTTGATAGATTTAAACCTTCAAGGACTTATGGGAATTTCATAAGGGTATTTTTGTTAAATTTTAAACTTGCTGGACTATTGGTAGACTGTTGGTTAGACCGATCCGACCAGCAAAAATTGGAATCGGGCCCTTGACCAGGTCAAGGGGCGGTCCAGTTTTCAAAACCTTCTGACTATCATCCTTATGTTAAGAGATAATTAAGGAAATTAAATAAGCCAATGAATATGAAGCCTTGTGTACGGTCCAGTTTTTAGAACCTTCTTACTATCATCCTTATGTTAAGAGATAATTAAGGAAATTAAATAAGCCAATGAATATCAAGCCCTGCATGATTAAAACTTGCAATTGTCAAATTAAAACTTGGACAATGGCTAGCTAGCTAATGTCACTGGTGCTAACACCAATTAGTGTAAGTATTACTTTCATTTGAGTTGACAAGTCCTTTATCATCTATCAAGCAATTTCATGGCACTTTTGAGAGAAAAAAAAAAAAAATTCATGCATGTTTATCACCAAGTAAAATGATCAGTGTCTAGTGATAATCACCAAGTAAAAAATAGATAATTTCCATGTGATAATCACCTCTTTTTGTACTAAAAATTACATGAAATTTTTTATCACCAATGTTTTTTGTTAAATAGGTTTCTTTTATCGTATTTTTCTTTGATTTGATGTATAAGATCATGCCTTTATAATAAATAAAGACTCAAACTCTGATCTTGAGCTTTTACGTAAATTCTTAAACACACTTGAACTTTGTTTCCTTAATTCTTACCGATGAAGAAACCAAGGAAAAAAAAAATTTAAAAATAAAGAAGAAGCAATCCTCACCTACAAATTGACAAATATCAAATATTTTTAAATATTCTAACATACACACAAGTATTCTTACTTGTATTATAAGAAGCAATCCTTACCTACAAATTAACAAATATCTCGATCTAGAACATGGTTGTGGAATATTCATATTTGTTAAACTTATAAGTTATGTGTGTGCACAACAGTTATGTGTGCACACTCGTTGCCAATTCTTTTATTTGGCTTATTTCATCTATTGTGTGTGTGCACACCAGTTCTTGTGCACATTATTTGCTAGACTTGTGTCTTGGCTTATTTCTTTTCGAGTGTGTGTACACAACGATCTGTGTTTATGTAACGCCCCACTTGAGGTACGTAGTAAATTATATTGTTTGCTTGAATGTTTGTTGATGTGTTCTCTTTTGAGCTTGCATGTTGTTATTTTGGTTGGTTGGCCCTTGGTTGAGTGTTTGCCTTGATTTTGGTTGAGTTTTGGCGAATTTTGGAATTTCGGTCTTCGCCGGGGCGAAGAATAGTCTTCATCGCGGCGACGTTGGCTTTGTAATTTGCAGTGTCGGTTCTATAATTCTTCGCCGGGGCAACGAAAAGTTCTTCGCCGCGGCGACCGACTGAAAAAGTTTAATGAAGTTTATAGATATTTTTTCCATAGGGGCAAAATGACCATTCTACCCCTAATTAGCAGGAAAAGTGGGGAGTGAATTGTAAGAAAATTTTATGGAGAATATGTTAGAGTGGGGGTGTGATTGTAATGAATCAAAGGACAAGGATGAAATTTCCAACCAAGAGCAAGGGCAATATGAGAATGAATGAAGATATCTTGAGCTAAAAAGGGATTAAGCTTAGTAAACCCTTCATTCTTCATCTTCCACCGCCTCTTCCATTCTCCATTTCCTCTCAACTTTCCCTTCAACCTTTCAAGAATTTTAGAGGGCTTTTTGAGTAGTTTGGGGTAGAAAATTAATCTAAGGCATCCTAAGGTAAGGATTCTTGCTTTAGATGTTAAGTTTTGCATATATTTGTATATTGAAGTCTAATGGTGTTATTGTTTAAAGGGTAGAGAAGAGACAAGCAATCTAAAGGAAAGGAAAGTGCTAGTGAGATCTCTCCATTACAAGGTAAGTAAATCCCAATCCAAGTTAATATTTGAGAACTCTTTTGAGTAGAGATTTAATAGAAATTGTGTATGCATGTTAGATGATATGTTATTGAGAATTGAGATGGAAATGAATAATTGCTTTGTGGTTGTTAAATACACTTCAATTATGAGAAGTGTGATATGTGATGAGAATGTAGTTTGAGATGAAATTGGAGGAGATTGAGAAATCTCTTTGGAAGTGTTATGTTATGACAGGAATTATAGCTTGGTGCGGGAGTTTCTCCCATTTTGGATGGTTCAAGAGAGGGATAGGACTATAGATAAAGTAGAGTTTATGTATGCACCCTAGTTGTTTGATGAAATGCCTAAGAGAATCATAAGTAGTAAACCTTAATTCTTGCAACATTGCATGTTGGCATTTCATGAGTGCATTAGTGGAGATGAACCATCCATATACATTAATTGTGCATTGAGAAGTGGCTTGAGAAAGAGTAGAAGAACTGTGTGAATGAACTACTCTAAGAATAAAGAGAATGAGAAGAGCACTAAGGGGGTTGGTGTTTTGTGATCTCCACCCGATAGTCACTAAGAGCGGGTTGGTGCTTTGTGATCTCCACCGGTAGTTACTAAGAGCGGGTTGGTGCTTTGTGAACTCCACCCAACAGTCACGAAGAGTGGGATGGTGCTTTGTGAACTCCACCCGGCCGTGCCTCCGGTAAGATGAGGCCGTGACATATAGCAGAAAGAGAGTTATGTGAAAGAGAAAATAAATGAGATGAGAAAAAGTGTAAGGAAAGAATTAAGAGAAAGAGTTAAGGGATAGTCGAGTAGAGGATTTACTTACTAAGCATTATTTTGTGCTCACCCCATTGTTTTTCTTTGTGGTTGTAGGATCTAGGTGAGAATGCAATCGGATGGGAGTCGACAAGCGAGGAAGCAATAGCTACATTGTCCACTATTTTAATGGCATTTTTTAAATGATATTCTAGTTTTTATACAGAATGTTTATATGTTAATGGCATTTTGTAAATGATATTTTAGTTTGTATAAAGAATGTTTATATGTAATAAAAGAAAATTTTCAGGCCCAACTACTTTTAGCACAATACATGTATTTTACTTATGTATTTCTATGAATATCCTAGTATTAAGTAGTCATTACAGTTTACACTCTCATTTCAGATATTTTGCAACCCAACACAAGTTGCATATATGATAAAGTAGAAAAGATATTATTATCTTTGTCTCTTACTTTTTAAGACCTCTTTACATATGTCACAAAATGCTTAGGTAGTCTTAGAGAGTAAAGTAACCTTTCTCGATTTGCTTTGTGGTCCAAACCAAAAGAAGGAATACTTTCCTTATTTGGACAAACATTGGGTCAACCCCTTGTTGGCTAATGGGGCACTTCATTGCTGAGCAAGAAACTCTTCATTATATATTTCTTCTTGTTGCGTAAATGAATCTAACCTTTTTGGACATTTTGTCTCATTCTGTACTCTGAATTTCTTAGAGTATTATTTCTCTTAAAGGTTCAAGGTTCTTTCTCCATTAGTGCCAAAACCTCACCATATCAAACATTGACTTGATGGCTCTTAGAACATGGTTCATTTGCTAATGCTAGTGCATTGCTTCAACACTTGAAGCTTGCTGGTTTACAAGTTGTTCACGGGTGTGTTCCCGGCGTGAAGTAGATCTGAAAAAGTTGCTACACGTCAAAGATTCAGAGTGTGGTGCTAAATGTAAAGTTGATCAGGGAGTTCTTTTTACTATAACTTAGATCAGCTTTGAACTATATCTTGTAATATGTTTTTGACTTAGTGGATTGCTTCGATCTGGACAAGGTCCCATGGATGTAGGCTAAAAGTGGATTTAGCCGAACTATGTATATGGCTGTGTTTTTTACTTTTCACACTTATGTTTGATGTGTTCAAATTGGAATTGCTTAATCAACTTGGTAACATTCCGCTACACCTTAAAATGGGTACTTAAACGACAAAGTGTGTTAACTGAATTCCCAATATGACTAGCATTAAAATGTTTTGCATGATTCATTTTGTGAGTTACTTGTATTAAATGACTTTGTTAGTGTTTTTGTCATCTTATGATCCATTGTGCACACACTTCTAAAGGTAACCACCTTTAAAAGTGTGAGCACTTTTGCCTATGAGTGTACACATCATTTCTGGCAGATATTTTTCTTCAAATCATACCTCACGTATTTGTTTTTCTTCTGGACAAAATTATTCCTTGATTGATTCTATGTCTTATTCTTTACACTTGTCTCCTGTTTATTTGCTGAGTAAGAAAAGGAATATTTCTCTTGTCTGTAGTCCCAAAATGTCTTGTGCCAAAAGAAAGACATAAAAGTTTAAGTTTAACTTTTTTGTCTCCCATCCTGTTGATCCTTTATATTCTCTCATTTTATTTTTGTCTGAGAAGAAACCTGATTACATTGTTTTGCCTCTCTGAATATTCTCTGAGGTTTTTGTTTTTGCTAAGGTTTCTTACTATGCTTTGGTAGGCTTAAAATTACCCTCATCACTTATCCTTGCATGAGATCTTTGAATGTTGTTTTCCTTTGTGATGAGAGCTTGAGTGCAAGCTACTGTCCTGTTTTCATTGTTGAACCTTGAAAGGAACTCTTCTTCAACATGACGTTGCTGTGTATGTGAAGCTTCCTGTGATGGCTTGAAGTTCAACCAAAGAAGATAGAATCGTTGTGTAGAAAACATAGAGTGTTTTACTACTGTGGTTATCTTGCTTTGTATTTGAACTCATAAGTATTTCATAGTGAATTTGCTTCGTCTAGATGTGGTCTCATAGATGTAGGCTTGATGCCGAACCATGTAAAAATGAGCGTGTTCTTTACTTGTTTTTATGTATGTTTTAATTAAGTTATTCTCAGCTCATTTGCACTAAATTGAACAAGTAACCCATTCAGCATAAGTTTTAATCACTTGGTAACCTCTTTAAAACTAAAAATTGGTATCAGAGCGGGTTCTGAAAAGTTATTTCAGTTGATCCTTGCTTATTTGTTAATTCCTTTCTCGTGTCTGGTTGAACTGCTCAGTTCGCTTCTATTCTGTGTGATCTCCTCTTTTTGTGTGACCATATTTTTCTGTTCTGTCACTATGAGTTTCTTTGCTGAAGGTGGATCTACTCATAGACCACCATTATTGGAGGGAACTAGTTTTTCCTTCTAAAGACCTAGGATGAAAGCCTTCTTAAAATCCATTGATGAAAGGGCTTGGAATGCTTGTGTCGTTGGTTGGAAAAAACCACAAGTTGTAGGTGCAGAAGGTAGTAATAGGGGAAAGCCCCTTGATCAATGGACTAAAGCTGAGTTAGAAGAGTCTAATTTCAACTCTAAAGCTCTTCATGCACTCTTTAACGCTGGCAGTATTAACCAAATGAAAAACATAGCCAATTGTGAAACAGATAAAGATGCATGGGATAGACTCCAAGTTAAGAATGAAGGAACTGTCACTGTCAAAAAAACCAGACTTAAGAGATTGATTACTAATTGTGAAAATCTTTTTATGCATGATGATGAGTCTATCACTAATTTTCATGGTAGGTTATGTGATATCACGAATGAATGTTTTGCCTTGGGTAAAATATATACTAATGCTGAACTTGTTAGGAAATTTTTGTGCTTTCTACCTATGAAGTTCATGTCCAAAGCAACTTCTATCGAAGAATGTCGAAATCTGGACAAGATGCAGTTGGAAGAACTCATTAGATCAGTTCAGACTTTTAAACTCAACTTGAAACAATGGGAGAAGAAACCGACAAAGGGTCTCGCTCTAAAGCATGAGGTAACATCTAAACCTTCTATGTGTGTTGTCTTTAGTGATGGTGAGGAAGATGAGTGTACCTTGCTCACAAAGAATTTTGCTAAATTCTTGAAAAAGAATATGAGAAAACCTAGGTTGAACAAAAAAGGTAAACAACCTTTTGTGAAGAAGCCTTCTGACCAAGTTGGTCAAGGTGCCTTCTCGAAACGATTTTCAAGAGATAATGAGAAGAAAAACAAAGGCATCAGGTGTTATGAATGTGAAGGGTATAGACACATTCAGTCAAAGTGTGCGAACACTCTAAAGAAAAAAGGGAAAGTCATGGCTGCCACATTAAGTGAAAGTGATAATAGTGAGAGTGGAGGTGATGACGTTAATGAGGATGAGAATTTCCTGGCTTTTATTGCTAACCAAGAGGACAGTAGGAGCATGTCCTCGTATGACTCAAGTGATGTTTATAAGGAGCAACAAGAGGCTTATGATAAGATTTATGAGTCATGGGTGAAAGCCATCAAAAAGATCAAATCCCTTGAATCTGAAAACTACACCTTAATAGAAGATAAAAAAGTGTTGAATGATATATTGACAGCTATGTTTATTGATTTATCTAACAAGGAAATTCTATTAAATCAAGCAGTAAATGAACTAACGGAGGCCAAGGTAATTGTTGAAAGATTGAATGCAGGGTCTTATAAACTTGATGAAGTTCTTGGCCAAGAGAACTTATTTGGTGACAAAACTGGTTTGGGTTTTTCCCCTAGAGCAAGCTCTTCCAAACCTAGTGTGACCACCTTTATTAAGGCGAGCACTTCGCAACCAGTTTTTATCACCACTGTCAACACAATATCAGACCAGAATGTTCTTGCTGCACCTCTTGATTCTTTCTGTAAGGTAAAAATGTTTGCTCCTATTTGTCATTTTTTATCAAAAGAAAGGTCACACTAGACCAAAGTGTTTCAGGCTCATTGCATATTTGAAAAGATGCATTGGAAATCATGTTTTTCCTTCTAAAAAAACCCTGCATCAAAACAATTTTTTTTAAACACAACAAAACATGGAGACCTAAGTCTAGTACCAATAGTTTGGTTGCTCATACATCATTGCTTGCATTTCAAAATGACCAATGGTACTTTGACGGCGAGTGTTCAAGGCACATGATAGGTAACAAAAGTTTGTTAACTGAACTTGAATTTAGAACCGGAACCTAGGGGTAGAACCGGAATCGAAACCGGAACCGATACTGTGTGGGTAGGTTCCAGTTCCATTTTATTGGAACCGACACTGTGCGATTCCGGCTCTGATTCTTATATATGGAGGAACCAGAACTGGAACCAGAACCTGGAAAAAGAACCGATTTTTGAACTCGTTTGGAACTGCTTTCAAACTCGCTGAAACTTGTTTTGGAACCTGGACTGCAATGAAAATATGAAATATTTGTGAAATGTGAATAAAGAATAATGGGGTGTTTCTATTATTTTACATATAAAAAAATTTAAAATAGAAAAAGTTAAATTTTTAGAATAACCTAATTAAATAAATATACAATTATACTTATTACATTTAAAATTATAAATTACACCATATTAAAAACTTTAATATATTATAATATATTAATATTAAAGTTTTGATTAATTAAGTGAATAATTGGAATTATGATCCAATTAAAAGTGTTTTAATGTTATTAAAAGAATTATTTTTTAATAAAATAATATATTTGATTGAATAATAATATATTTAGTTATTTACTTCAATTATCAAGTTCTAAGTATATCTATAGTAAATTAACAATTAATTAATTATATATGATAAATTGATAAACATTAATAAATTTAATTACTAGTTAAATATCATACTTAATCAATTATAACATTACATTATAGTTAAATGATTACTTGATTAATTATAATTTTATAACATTACTTAATTGATTTATAGTATAATTAATTATAGCATTACATTAATTGATTACTACTTAATTAATTGACTTATAAGTTATAACATTTAGTATATTACTTAATTAAATAATTAGAAATTTAATTAATTATAGCATTACATTTTAGATTTATAGTATAATTACTTAATTAATTATAACATTTCATTATATACATTAGTACAAACTTAATTGAATGATTAAAAATTTAATTAATTATAATATTACATTAAAAATTTATAGTATGATTACTTAATTTACTATACATTATAATATGATTACATAATTAATTATAACAATACATAATTAAATGATTACTTAATTGATTATGACATTATATTATAAATATTAGTAATTACTAATTTACTACATAAACATTACTACATTAGCACAATACTTAATTAAATGATTAGAAATTTAATTAATTACAACATTACATTATAAATTTATAGTACGATTACGTAATTAATTGTAACATTACATTATAATTAAATTATTACTTAATTAATTATAACATTCTATTATAAACAAATTAATTATAATATTATATTAAAGATTTATAGTATGATTACTTAATTCATTGTAATATTTTATTATAGTATGATTACATAATTAATTATAACATTACATAATTAGATGATTATTTAATTGATTATGACATTATATTATAAACATTAATTATAACATTACATTATAAACAAATGATTAGAAATTTAATTAATTAAACATTACATTATAGTTAAATAATTACATAATTAAATGATTACTTAATTGATTATGACATGATATTATAAATATTAGTAATTACTAATTTACTACATAAACATTACTACATTAGCACAATACTTAATTAAATGATTAGAAATTTAATTAATTATAACATTACTTTATAAATTTATAGTACGATTACTTAATTAATTGTAACATTACATTATAATTAAATGATCACTTAATTAATTATAACATTCTATTATAAACAAATTAATTATAAATTTATAATATTATATTAAAGATTTATAGTATGATTACTTAATTCATTATAGCATGATTACATAATTAGTTATAACATTACATAATTATATGATTATTTAATTGATTATACTATTATATTATAAACATTAATTGTAACATTACATTATAAATAAATTATCAGTAATTTAATTAATTAAGCATTACATTATAGTTAAGTAATTACTTAATTAAATTATAACATTATTATATTATATTATATTATGATCATTTAATTAATTATAGCATTACATAGTTAAATAATTACATAATTAGTTATGAATTTATAACATTACATTATAAACATTAGTAATTTACTACATTATTACATTACTTAATTAAATGATTAAAAATTTAATTAATTATAACATTACCTTATATATTTATAGCACGATTACTTAATCAATTATAACATTCTATTATAAACATTAGTATATTAATTAAATGATTAGAAATTTAATTAATTACAATATTAAATTATAGATTTATAATATGATTACTTAATTCATTATAACATTGCATTATAGTATGATCACATAATTAATTATATATTATATAATTAAATGATTACTTAATTGATTATGACATTATATTATAAACATTAGTAAATTACTAATTTACACAATACTTAATTAAATTATTAGAATTTTATTAATTATAACATTACATTATAAATTTTTAGTATGATTACTTAATTAATTATAGTATTATATTATAAACAATATTACAATACTTAATTAAATGATTAAAGATTTAATTAATTATAATATTACATTATAAACATTAAACAATTATATTCTTATCTCTTAAATTTATTTTAAGTTATTAGTAAATAAATTTATTTAATGTTTTTACTTTTTGAAGCTACTAATTGACTTTCTTGTGTTTATTATGTAGAAATGATTGGACTTCAATCACTTGACGAAGGAACATCCACGCCTAATTCGGAGTATTAGACATGAGTCATGTACTCATGTTATGCTTTTTGGATTGTTTTGTAGTTTTATAATTGTAGTAATTGAAAGTAGTGGGAGAATAAAAAAAATTGGTGACAGTTTCTAACTTTCTATATTGTTGTTTGTTTCAATGATTTTGGTAAAGTTATTTGATGTGAATTGTGATGAATAATTGTTTATGTTTTGGTTTTTATTGACGAATTTTATGTGAATTGTGATTAATTGATTGAATTCAAGTGTCTAGAGATTACAAGTTATAAGTTACATTGGACATAAATGAATGGGTAATCAAAATTTCTTAGAGGTGTATTTGTAAACTTTTAAGGTATTTTTGTCATTTTTTAAACTAATAGGGGGGTGATTATTTTTTACAGGGTACCCGGGGAAAGAACCGGAACCTACATTTTAGGTTCCGGTTCCTTGAATTTAAGAACCTGCACTGTGCGGTTCCAGTTCCGGTTCCAGTTCCTTTTTTGGGGAACTTGCACTGTGCGATTCCGGCCCTCCCCGAAAATGCGAGGTACCCGGAACCACTCACCCCTACTCAACATTATATTTAGTTCGGTAATTACATATTCTCATTCATTTTAGTATTATTACAAATGTGTTTGGTATGGTGTATTGATTGGATTGTGTTTTTCCTTGGAATGATAACTTAACATGTCTATACCAGAGTCAAAGGTCTGAATTTCAATTCCTTACATTCAATTAGATAAAAGAAAATGAAAAAAAAAAAAAAAAATCAAGTTTTATGTGGGAGAGCCCCATAAAGTATTAATATGAGTAATGCTACAATTAACGAAAAGAACGCACTGAATTCATGCACCAAATGACGTGACGCAATCTTAACCGTTGATTAATATTAACTCATAATTAATCGACGATCAGAATTACGTCATGTCATTTGGTATATGAATTCGGTGCGCTCTTTTTAGTAACTGTATTATTTTCCTATTAATATAATATTGAATCTTCACCTACTCACTTAAGCTTGTAGGGTGGGATGACAACTTGGCCGTCACATAAAGTAGAAATTACTAAAATAAGTTTTTTTGATTAAAAATACGTATCTCAACTTTCAACATACCTGATTTCTATTATACAAGGAGTGGGACTTTCTTAGCTTGAATGTGGGGGCGATTAGAACCACTCCATTACAATAATAAACATCTAACACTAAGATCAATCAATTAAAAATTCTTTAACAATTAATAGTACATGATATTGTGGAAGGAAAATAATTATTTAATCAATTAAGCTAAACATATGCAATAGGAAGTTAATGCAAAAGAAAGGTTTGACACATTTCCTGTAATTTTAAAAGACTTTGCTCATTTCCTTTAAATATTTTCTTAACATTTTTAACCACCTTAAAAAATTGATTTCAGTATTTTTTTTTTTTTTTAATTTCACCTTTTAGAATATATATTGCACTCTTTTAATTATGTGGTCGTACATCATAGTATGAAGTTATCCTTTGTTTTGTTACTTTAATTCATTAAATTTGTTTAATTGCTCTTTTTAGAAGCAAAAAAAATCATAACATTTTAGTCTGATAGAAAACCTAGTTAAGAAGCTTCAGACCCATCTATAATCAATTTCTTTTTTCCTTTTATAATTTTGTATAGCTTACTCTACATGGGATTAATTATTGATATCACTAAGACAGTATTACTCTTGTGACCCTAAAATGAGATGTTAATTAATTAATTTTTAGGAAAGTAAAGCTAAGAAAACGTAAACAGAAAAACGCGATCATGATTATATTGATTGTATGATAAGTCAATTAAAAAGTAATAGAATAAGGGGAAAAAAAAAAGATATAAGTTTCAAATAATCATAGAATTTATGAGCAGTTAACAGTGAGTCACTATTACACTTAACAACAGATTTGGGCAAATAAGTAATTATACATGATATAAAGTAAAAACAAAAACAAAAATTAAAAAATTAAACTAAAAAATATTTATCCAATCATAAGCTGACACATAAGTTAAAGAAATTTCAAACAAGATAATTTCAAAAACCTTTAAAATTTAAAACTAAAAACTAAAAAAAAAAAAACACGCACGTTGGCCCATATCTTTGTATCCATATTAATCTCAAACTGGGTTTTTTTGTTTTGGAAATTGTTATCAATCTTTTTTTTCTTCCTTATTCTATTACTTTTTAATTGACATATCATACAATCAATATAATCATGATTCGTTTTCTTTTGCGTTTTCTTAGCTTTACTTTTCTAAAAATTAATTAATTAACATCTCAATTGTTACGATGAAAAATAAATTTGAAGAATTTTGGACAAAGGATAATGTATGGCCAAAAATCATATTAGGTTTGACGAGATCTAATAACCAAATAAACATATTACAGTCCAGTGTCTTAACCCAATTCCAATTGGACCTACGCTTAAATCCACCTTGTGAGCTGGTCACTTTATGAGTTGAGTCATCCTACAAGTTAAGTTAAATCGGACTCTAGCCTATTAGCCCATATTCGTTCCAAAATAAGAATCAGAATCCTATTTACTTTCCATTTCAATCAAGATCCATAATTTTACTTAAAGTGGTAACTCTAATCTAATAAAGGCAAGTTTGAAGACTTCATTCCTAATTGAAACTCTTCTACCAAATAAGATTCAGAGTCCTACTGGGACTCCAACCTCTTTGATTCACTATATAAATAGGGGCAAACCCTCTCCATAGCTTTAGCTCCTAAATTCTTGCCGTGAAGCTTAGTTTTGACTAACTTCACCGCCCTTAGCCACCACAAAGCCCACTTTGTGTTAGTCTAGCCCTAGCCGCATTATTTGGGTAAACTCTTCTCACCCTCAGCCTTACTAAAATACATTTAACTGTGCTGGCCTGAGTATTGGATTGTCTACGGCAAATACCACATCGATGTCACTCAAGCCTTCATGTTCCCTTTTCTCTCTTTGTGCAGGTCTGTCAGATTGTTAGTGACTCACTTCTCATAAGATTCGTCCCTTCCGAATCAACCGTAAATTTTATCGTTTACAGATAATAGTTGTTATCTCCTAATATGAAACTTTGAAATTCATATATTAAATTTTTATAAAATTTAGAGAATATATATTAATTACTTTTGTAGCATTGTTAATGAGCTAATTATGCAATATATTTTTAACATTAATGTTCTTTAAGCTGCTCCTCATACAAAAATTTCTAGTCCCTCACTGTATAGAAAGATTAATTTTCCGAACGGTTAGTAATTTATTAATCAATTTGATTACCGAAATAAATCTTTTAAATGTTACAAACTTTTTTGATGGAAAACGTTTAGCCGTTCAAATTTAAGTGATTATAATTGTTCAAAATTTCTAAAATATGTGGTCATCTTTGTTTAATATTTTAAATGTGCTCTAGTCAATGTAATGTCATGGTGGTTGAAGAATTATACCAATAATTAAAAAAAAAAAAAAGAGTAATTAAGTAGGAATGCAAGCCACATCACCATCTTCTTCCTAATCAATACGAAAAGTTTTCTTTTAAATTTGTACACTTTTTCTCTTAGATTAATGATCGAGAATCAACTAATTTAGCTTCAGTCTATATTATTCTTCATGTTTTTCATACTCGTATTCTAATAAATAAGTTAAAAAAAAAAAAAAAAATTGATTACAATTAATACAATACTACAACTAACAAATTGATTTAAGGATGATAAATAAAATAAGTTAAAGCCTTAATAAAATTTCTATATTTCTTTTTCTTTTTCATAATATGGCTCCTGTCGCTATAAAAAATTATCTTAAAACAATTTATGAAAGGTGTTGGGAAGTCTTACCAAAATAGAAATTTATTAGGACCTCTTGGCTTGTTTTGTCTTATAAAAGATTTCTTGTGAGTTCATATATTCTTTCTAAGGAAAATTTGTTTAAAGCAGAATACAATTCCGCAAGAGATTAAATAAGTTAAAGAATTTAACTTTAATAGAAATAAAAATATAGAGTTAATCTTATATATATATATATATATATTAGTCCCCCTACAAAATTTTCCTAAGGTTTTCGAAATAACAGATTTGCCCTATAGTTAATGAACTATTAATTAGTTGTTAAAATCTATATTGTAATGAGTTATTAAAATCTATATTGTAATTGTAATGCGTTAGTCAATATTACCGACTTGTTCTCCTACTGTTTATTTAAACACCTAAAACTTAATAGCAAAGAGATTTCTGTTATTTCAGAAATTTCAAGGGGATATTTGTAATTATATCATACCTTAGGGGGACTAATTGATTAACTAAAAAGTATACTATAAAGGGATCAATAATGCTACGGACACCAGGATTCTACACCAAAATCTTACACTGACTTACGTGTCCCGTGATTCACACAAGACACATTTCACGTTCAAAATTTTTTTTTCTAGTGAACGACATCTCATCAACTATAGATGGCCGTTCACTTACATGGACACTCGTCCATTTACTATGGACGGGCGTCCTCATTTAAAGGACGTCTGTTCATCAGTAAATGAAATAAATAATATAAACAAAAATAATGGACGACTGTTCATAGGTTATGGATGGCCATCCCTAAATAAAGGACGGGCGTCCACCTATAATGGACGCCCATCCAATCTTTAAATAATAAAATTTTTATAAACAAAATTAATGGACGGGCGTTTATATGTTAATGGACGTCCGTCCATTAACAATGGTTTTAAAAAATTAAAAAAAAAAATAAGGACGCCCATTCATCAGTTATGGACAGTTGTCCTTTAATTTTGGACGGGCGCCAGCAAATAAGGGACGCCCGTCCATAATGTAAATATAAAAAATAAAAAATAAAAACTTTGGACACCCGTCTATAACTTATGGACGGGTGTCCCTAATGTATGGACGACACCCGTCCATAATGTAAATATAAAAAATAAAAAATAAAAACTTTGGACGTCTGTCTATAACTTATAGACGGGCGTCCATACGTCCATAAAGAATATACTCATAATACCACCCGAAAAAAAAAAAAAAAATGTCTTCAAAATGTCCTCACATAAATGGGCATTATCCATGCACTGAACCCCAATTACCCCACCATGCTTGAAGCAAATAGTGGAATCCACACATACATCTTCATCGTCTCTCTCTTTCGGCAGTCAATTACTACATAAAGACAAAGCCACATCAAATCTTTCTAAACCTTCTCTCTCTCACAGGTTTCTCAGAGATAGAGCCATGGCGGGTTGTCTGGGCCATACTGATCGAAACCTGGCATGCAGAAACAGCAAAGCCGCGGCTCATCTCAAGTTCATATCAATCTTTATCATCTTCTTCACGAGTGTCATAGGTATCTCTTTACCAGTTGTGTTGGCCCGCTTTTTCCAAGGCAAACCCAGTTACGATAAAGCTATTTTGATAATCAAGTGCTTCGCCGCCGGTGTAATTCTCTCCACTTCTCTTGTCCATGTCCTCCCAGACGCTTATGAAGCTCTCTCTGATTGCCAAGTAGCAACAAAACATCCATGGAAAGACTTCCCCTTTTCGGGTTTGGTTACTTTAATCGGCGCCCTGTTGGCTTTGTTCGTTGATATAACTGCGAGTGCCCACGTTGAACATAGCCACGACGGCGGCGGCGGCCATATGAGTCCTGATAAAGAGATTTACTCGCTCATCAGGGCACATGACGAAACTGTAGTTCCGGCGAAGAAAGGAGTTGAGTTGGGGAGATCAATTGAATTGGGTGAACATAATATTGTTATCAGAGATAGAAGTGAAGAATTAGCAAAGCTTAAACAGAAATCAGTGTCACAAGTTCTGGAGATAGGGGTAATATTTCATTCAGTGATAATCGGTGTGACCATGGCGATGTCTCAGAATCAATGTACTGTCCATTAACAATGGTTTTAAAAAATTTAAAAAAAAATTAGGGACGCCCGTTCATCAGTTATGGACGGCCGTCTCTTAATTTTTTTTAATTTTTTAAAATCATTGTTATGATCATCCATCCATTAATTTTGTTGATAAAAATTTTATTATTTAAAGATTGGATGGGCGTCCATTATATGTGGACGCCCGTCCTTTATTTAGGGACGACCGTCCATAACCTATGAACGACCGTCTATTATTTTCGTTTATATTGTTTATTTCATTTACTGATGAACGGGCGTCCCCGTCCATAGTAAATGGACTTCCGTCCATATAATATGGACGAGAGTCCATGTAAGTGAACAGTCGTCTATAGTTGATGAACGGCCGTTCACTAGAAAAAAAAAATTTGAACGTGAAACGTGTCTGGTGTGAGTCATGGGACACGTAAATCGGTGTAAGATTTCGGTGTAGAATCCCGGTGTCTGTAGCATTATTGATAAAGGGATAGATAAGATCAGGGATCATAGTATACAAGGGATTAAATAAATTCAGGAATATGGCTATGATTCCTTTGAGGAATATAATTATTGTTAGGAGTAAATAAGATCAGAAATTTGACTATGCTATGATTGTTGTAAGGAATATTATTATAGCTGGGAGTTCACTTAGCAAAAATAATAGCAAACATTGAGATTAACATGTATGAATAATTGAATATAGTACAAAATATTTAACGTTATTCCACTAGTACTATAAGCAATGATCGATATACAAAAGTACAACACCCCTGATGCTAATTAATAGAATGGAAACAATCAAAATTTCTACACCAACCCATGATGTTTAATCAATCTTTTTACATCCCAGATCCTATATATAACTCAATATTCTCCCGTAACCTTAAATTAGTCTTCACCCTCTAAATAGGTTGTACATACATGAAATATTTTATTCTAAAAAAAAAAAAAAAAACTCATATTTATATTTCTGATCAAACTCACATTTCTTCATACAATTATATTTATCTTTTAATAACTTTTCCAGATAAAAAATAAATAAATTTACAAGTAAAATATTTTATATAAAGAGTCACAGTATCCCATCAGAATTAAATGACATCGACGTGG
Source organism: Pistacia integerrima (assembly GCA_026225825.1). Taxonomy (NCBI): domain Eukaryota; kingdom Viridiplantae; phylum Streptophyta; class Magnoliopsida; order Sapindales; family Anacardiaceae; genus Pistacia; species Pistacia integerrima. The sequence goes on along the minus strand of CM047745.1, from coordinate 15,699,605 downwards.
CCTTATTATTATTATCATTTTTTATTAGGATTAAATGATATCTATATGTACGAGACAAGAATATGTTACATATGGAATGATATTTGAGAGAATTTTTTAAATACCATGGTTCGCATAATCTTCTCAACAAAACATGTGATATGGTTAACCTTCGCAATCAATCCCATTTACAGGAAGAGCTTCACAATTGTATCCCATTTCTATAACAAATTTTAATTTGTTTACTCGTAATAGAAAAGGCTGGGGTCCAACTTTACTTCTCAACTACTCGTTGGTTAAATTAATAAAATTGAAGATGTTATTAATGCTTATGCATCTCATGTTTAAATTGTTTCTCAGTTTAGTAATTAACATCGTGCCATGCTTCTTACTTTATTGAAAAATTAATCAGTACTATTATACCTACAAAATTAGTATACAAAGTGATGTATCATTAATAAATAATTAAAATATCATTCATCATTAATTAATTAATTGCTTTTTCATTTTCAATCATCCATTTATTCACTTTGTATGCAAGACTTCATATATAAACTTTGATTTGTAGTATTATTCAAAATTAATACATGTTGAATTTGGGCTCCAAAACACAATTAATTAATAGCCACTTAATTTTAAAAGTTCCATTAATATGAAGCCACGATAGAGTATACGTCTATACAAATCAAATCATCTTTCGGCTCATTATATATCTTTGCATTGACCATGATATTTTTTTTTATTATTATTATTATTCTCATGCAATTCTACAAGATTCTAGTTTACGTATCAAGAATGGCGTTGAAATGATGTAAGATAATGTATTGTCTTTCTATAAAAGGAGAGGCCACGAGCTGTGTTGAAGAGTTTCAGTCTCAGTGAACAGAAGGAAATTTGGGGAAAAATATTGCTTTACTGATTCAACTGATACACATCTTGTTACTATACAAGTGCATTTATATTACATTTGGATAAATTAACTCAACTAACTAGTTAACTAACTCAGGTTGTAACTAACTCAAGTAAACAACTAACTAATTGAACTGTAAACTAAACTAAAACAGTAACTGATTCTCTACAGTTATAACAAATATTTAACACCCCCTCTCAAGTTGGAGGGTGGTAGAGATCAAGAACCCCCAACTTGTGCAATAGCTTGGAATGAATGTGACCTCCAAGTGCTTTAGTCAATAAGTCAGCTGGCTGCTCTGCAGTTGGAATATAGGTAGTTTGTATGAGACCAAGTTTGAGCTGATCTCTGACCATATGGCAGTCAAGATCAATGTGTTTTGTCCTCTCATGAAACATGGGATTAAAAGCTATATGGTTTGTAGCCTGATTATCACAATATAGGGGAATAAGCAGTAGTTGAGACTTTGAAACATCAAACTCTGTGAGGAGTTGTACCAGCCAAAGAAGCTCACACACAGTAGCAGACATTGCTTTGTATTCTGCCTCAGATGAGGATTTGGAAATGGTTGCTTGCCTCTTGGATTTCCAGGATATTAGAGACCTACCAAGGAAAACACAGCAGCATGTCGCAAATTTTCTGGTCATAAGACAAGATGCCTAGTCTGAGTCACAATAGGTTGACAAAGTCATACTGTTTTTTGTTGGAAAAAATAGGCCTAATCCTGGTGATGTCTTGACATACTTAACTAGAGTTGCCTTCAGATGTGATTCCTTAGGTTTGTGCATGAATTGACTTAATAAATTAACTGAAAAACTCAAGTCTGGTCGAGTCATACACAAATACAGCAACTTACCTACTAACCTTTGATATACACTTGGGTCAGGAAGTAATGGATCATTGGCTGAAGGAAACATTTCACCATATTCAACAGATGTCAATTTCAAAGTGGAATCCATTGGAATTGTGGAGGGTTTGGAACCAGATAATCCAAATTCTAAAATCAATTCTAATGCATACTTCCTTTGACACAAAATAATCCCTTTAGATGATTTAGCTACTTCAAAACCTAAGAAGTACCTTAGTAATCCCAAGTCCTTAAGCTTGAAATTAGAATGCAGGAGTTGTTTGGTTTGCTGAATCATTTTAGTACTAATTCCTGTAATCACTATGTCATCCACATACACCAAAAGTACAACAATGTGTGAACCAAGCCTTTTGATAAAAAGAGAGTAATCTGATTTAGATTGACAGAAACCACCAGTGATTAAGGCTTGTGTAAGTTTATAGTTCCAAGCCCTAAAAGCCTGTTTTAATCCATAAAGGGATTTTTGAAGCCTACAAACCATATTTTGCCCCCTCTGCTTAACAAAACCCTGAGGCAAATTCATGTATATCTCCTCTTGCAAATCACCCTGTAGGAAAGCATTATTCACATCCAATTGATAAGAGGCCAACCATTCATGGTAGCCAAAGACAAAATGGTTCTGACAGTAACCATTTTCACTACAGGGGAAAATGTTTCTGCATAATCCACCCAAGCCTGTTGAGTATATCCCTTAGCCACCAATCTGGCCTTATACATTTCTAAAGAACCATCAGCCTTATATTTCAACTTATATACCCATTTACACCCAATAGGAACCTTACTCTTGGTACGTAGTGTTCGTAAAAGACAAAATTTTACTGTTTCCAATATAAAAAATATTTTACTCAACTTTTTATCTTTTTGTGATTATTAGTGATCGGTAATACACATTGGGTAATGTAATGTGCACTAATCAAATTGTACTAATCCAAGTATTAACAATTAAAATTTTAAAATTTTTATTTTTTTAGTTTTTGGGGAGAACTAACGTGGCAATAAGAGAGATCTGCCATATCAGTTAGTACTTGGGTTGTATGGTTTTTGGTTAGTGCATATAGCATTATTCATACACATTTTGGAAAATTTTCTTGCGTGGACTTCCATAAATTCCAAAAATCATTTCTGATAGACGGTGTCGTAAATACGTAAAGACAAAATTTTACAATTTTCAACACACAAAAATTCAGTGAACATTTTGGCTCCGTTTGGTTCACTTTTTTACACTTGTTAGAAAAGTTTTTGGAAAAAAGTTGAATTGGGCAGGTATTATGATGTAGGATTTGAAAATAAATAAAAATAACCTCTATATTTGTTTATTTACTAAACACCCCCCCATGTTTGTTTATTTACTAAAAACCCCTATAATAAAATATTAAAAGTTAACAAAAACACCCCCAACCTACCCATAAATATGGACAGCCGGCCACCACCGCCGAAGGATGGCCGGAGTCGTCGTATCGGCATATGACCGGTTGGATCTTGCCGGTCTTACGCCGATATGGCCTTTTCCAGCCAGATCCACGGTGGATCTAGCCGGCAAAGGCCAGATCTACGACTAGATCTGGTCATTGATGGCCAGATCTGGCAATATTTGCTCGTCAACGACAGCCAAAGATACGGCCGTCATTGATGGTCAACGACGACCATGTGTTGGCCGTCGTTGACGACTGACTACTGTCAAAGATCGGCCTTTTCTAGCCAGATCCATCGTGGATCTAGCCGGAAAAGGCTAGATCGGTGCACTACCGGCCAGATTCAGCCTGTAGTGCGCCATTATACCAGATTCCGGCTATTTTTCGGCGGTGGTGACCAGAATCTGGTAAATATGAGTTGCTGGGGTATTTTTTGCAATTTCTAAAAAAATATTTAGGGGTATTTAATTAAATTAACAAATTTAGAGGGTTTAAAAAAAGTTGAATAGTATTGTGAGTTTTTGCAATTTTACTGTTTAACTTTATTGGGAATACTAATAGTAGTATTCCCAAATGTGAGCCAAACGAAGCCTTTGTCTTTTCGTATTTATGTGTCCGATGAACCATTTCTCAGCTTCATGTAACCAATCTCCATTAATAAACTGTCTAAATCTTCTCTATGGTTAAGGAGCAAAAAAATTTCTCTAAGAGTAAAAAAGGTTGCAAAAAATTCATATGACTTTATTTTGCTAATTTGACTATAATGGCAGGTTGAGGATGAGACAGTTAAAGGGGGTCTAAAATGGGTTAATACAAAAGAAGTGGATTTAGACAAACATGTTATAGTTCCAATGCTGGATCCAAATAATATTGAATCACCTGATAAGTTTGTATCAAATCTGACTAAAACTGGAATTAAAATGTCAATGCCAGTGTGGGATCTCCATCTCCTCAACCTTAGAACTTCTGATGCTGAATCCGTCGCTGTTTTTCGAGTTCACCACTCTCTTGGTGATGGAGTTTCGCTTATGTCTTATTTTCTTACTTGTAATCGTAAGATTTGTAATCCAGAGGAACCTCCCACCATTCCAATTATTCAGAAATTAAATCCCAGCAAAACCGCTGGCCGGTTTCGAGGAAAATTCATTAAATCATGGCTGGCTATCGTGCTGTTTTGGAATATTCTTGTCGATGTTGTGATGTTTCTTGCTACGGCATTATCTCTCCTAAATGATACTAAAACGCCCCTCAAGGGTTCCTTGAGCGAACCTCGGCGATTTGTTCGCAGATCAGTGAGTTTGGATGATGTCAAGCTAGTAAAGACTGCGATGAGAACTGTAAGAATCCTTACAAAACTGAATTTAGAGTAATTGATTTAAATTTATCGATTTGTATATACATCTGTGAATTTTCAGAAAAAAAATTGGAACTCTCTTTCGGCGGATATTAATTGGCATAAAATAGTAATTAACCCTTTACAAATATTTTGTATTTATTGGGCTTTTATAGGCAATCAATGATGTCATGATTGGAGTCACCAATGCAGGCTTGTCTCAGTATCTCAATCGGAAATACGGTATACTTACAACGTTAAAATTAATTTCTAATTTATTAAAGCATATTCTTGCCAAATTAAAATAAAAGCCAAAATCTCGGCAGGGGAGTGTAACAAGATCAACAAGGAAGCTTCAGAAGGAAGTAACAATCTTCCACATAATATTCGTCTTAGAGCAGCCTTTTTGATGAACCTTGGAAGATCTCCAGGGATCCATCATCCATGTGAGTGTAAATTTCATGCTCAATTTTAGTTATTAATATTCTATTATTTACTTGGAAATTCTCAATATTCATATGAATATTAATTCTATATTTAATAATTATAGGAGTTTGATGATATGATGAAGGAGGGTTCTAAAGCAAGGTGGGGCAACCAGATTGGTTATTTGCTTTACCCTTTCAACATCGCGTTACGAGATGATCCATTAGATTATATTCGACAAGCTAAGACAACCATGGATAGGGACAAAGCTTCTCTAGAGGCTTCTTTCTCACATTTCTTGGTTAAATGTTTACATAAATTTCGGGGTATGAAGGTACTACAATTCTTTTAAACCTCTTTCTATGGAGATTTATAATGACTCTGCTCATACATTTGTGCCTTCTTTCCAGGTCATCATTAGGCCACTTCATCTCTCTTCTTTAGCTTTTATCCTCTTATTCTTGTTTCATTTAGCTTCTATCCTCTTCTTTCGAGCTTCCTGGTTTCCTCTTGCTTCCTTTTCATCTCCTAGGCTTCGGCCTTTTCTTCTTTACACTAATTAAACTTATTCTTGCAAAATATAAATAAAAGTACAAACCAAATTTGGTTCCCTGACTAATTATAAACTGTTCTTCATTAATCCTGAACAGCTAGCTTGATTGCCAACTCAAACAACATTGTATTTCTCAAATGTTTTTCGTCCCCAAGAAGAAATCAGTTTCTGTGCCTATCCAGTGGCCTATATTGCTCCAAGTTGCTATGGGCAACCTACTGTAAGTATTTCCTGTCAGGATCTTACTTTTTTCAAGTCTATTATTTTATTTCGATTAATATAAACTAACCTTAATTAATTGCAGTGGTTATTGATTCATGTTATGAGTGACGCCAATAGAATTACCTTCACCTTCACCTTATCAGTTGATGAAGGGATAATTCCTGATCCTGAGCAGTTGTGTGCTGATCTTGAAGATTCTTTCAACCTCATTAAAAGTGCAGTCATTGCTAAAGGAATGGTTATGAATTAATTAAGATGTCATTGTTATATATATACGTATGCTTAATATTTACATAAGCAAATCAGTGTCATGTATGGAATGTAATTATAAATACGTGAATAAGGTTTAATTATTTAGTTATTTTAATAAATCATTTACTTGTTTGCTTATACAGAAGCTTTTAAGTCAAGGCATCTTGATCATATAAATTTTCTCAGTAAGTTTATATATATTCTGTTATCACTTAAAATTATTTATTTAAAAAACTATTGTGTATGATTTTTCCATCAAGCTTGGGCTACCGCGAGAATGTAACTCGACTCAGGATCAGTCCGACTCTACCAATTGTCTGACCTAACAGAAGCTCGTCAATATATAGCTCGATCCAGTATAAGCTAGTCGCAAACAACCCGAATGATCATTCAATCAATTCCCAGATTACTTCAATCCTAAATATTACAGGAATGACTAGATCAACAGCAATATATGTGCAATCACAGCGACCAATCGCGAGAATATCGGAATTGTAGTTCAAATCAATTGTAATCCCTTTATTTTCGCTCTTTCCTTTGTACAAATCTTATATATAAACTCCCTTAAATGATGGAAAAGTGGTTACAAAATTTTTACATAACTCTCATTGTAAGCTCTCACAGTAAATACAAAAAAACAGTGGACGTAAGCTTAAGAGTTTAGCTCGCCGAACCACTTAAAAAATTCTCATTGCCATTTACTTTATTGTATTCAATTCTTGTCTATCGCTGATTATTCATAATCACGCGCACATCCATTCCGATCCCATTAAAGTCGATCAAAATTCTTTGTTTGGTATAGATTTCTGTATCAACAAAAACAAAATACCAAAATGGTATGTGATATATATAATTGATTTTACTTATAAGATAAAGTAACAAAATGTTATTTCTTTTTAATAAAACATATAAAGAAAAAATTATAATTTGAATAATAAATATAATGAAATTAAACGTGGAAATAATACCAAAATATTAATTGATAAACAATTTTAGTAAAGAAACAACATTGATTATATGACCTATTGACTATTGTATGAGTAATAAAGCTTACAAATAAAAATAAATAAATAGATAATTTTAATTCCATTTAAATATTGGTATGTTGGTTTGCCACGTATTATCTTATTAGATCCTATTTATTATTTTTTTCTTAATTACAATTTTATTCTTTATAAAAAAATTAGTTAAAAAAAAAAAAAAAAGGAGTTATATACATCCTATCAGAAATAAACCCTTGTATTATTATTTCTAAAATTCTATTTCAATTATAAACATAAATCCTAATTCTATTTTCAACCAATTAAAATGTAATTTTGCTAGAAGTACCAAATCAATTGTATGGTTGGATGTATACAAGTTCTGGCTGAATTTTATGTTTCTTAATTGAATGTGATTTTTATATAGAGTATTATCACATAAGAAGTAAATCTTTCTTAGAAAACAAAGATTTATTATTGGATTTGAATTACCCAAACTCACTTTGAGTACGGAGCCATCCCTGAATCAAGTGGAATTTTATCGTTGTCATTGCATATCTTAAAATATATTATATATAGTTTAAAGTATTCCATATCTCAAAGCTTAATTAACATGAACAGTAAAAGTTGGTAAAAAATAAGATCTGTCTATGATGAATTTAAAAATTACTGTAGTATGTCTTCATCGAACTACTGAAACATGTATTTATATTTAAAAAAAAAAAAAAAAAATTTTTAAAAGTAGCTACTAAGAACTTCAATGAGAAAATAAAATCAAAGCAAAAGCAGTCACCTGATGGAATTTGAATCAAAGCCAGACAGATTGGCTGCTTCCGTCAATGCATTCCTCAATCTCTGCAACATCTCTTTCCTCTCCCTATATCGTACTTCATGCTCAGCAAATGCATCTCTAAAACTTCCTGTTTGCTTCCTCACATCTGAAGGATCTACATGATAGAAAGCAGGTATCACAATCTGAACATGCATTTTCTTGCAATCTATAATCTTTACAAGTTCTTCAAGACACCATCTAGAAGAAGCGTAGCCTTTAGAGAAAATAATGATTGAAATCTTTGACCCTTCAATTGTATTCAAAAGAGACTGTGAAATCTCATCTCCTCTTCTAAGTTTATCGTCCATAAAAGTTATAATCTTTCGCCGACACAAAGCTGCATTGAGGTGGCTGGTAAAACCCTCACGAGTATCCGCATCTCTGAAACTGAAAAAAACGTCATACTTTACTTGAGGAGAAAAAGAAGAAGAAGCCATCATACTTGACTTGAAGCAATCAGATACTTTGGAGTTCTCACAAACTTTGAAATAGAAAACCATGGATCAAATTGGTCATAGCTAATACTAAAACTCTCTCCTGAAGAAAAGAAATGAGCATAAAGACAGATACATAAATTAATTATAAGTATTGCTAGACTTAGTTACGATCTTATTAATCATTTTACTATCTTTTATTAAAATTACATATGGTATCCGTATTATGTTTTATATTACATAAATTAGTAAAATGGTTAGTAAGATAGTGAGTAAGTATAGTATTATTGATTAATTATTATTCATTATTTCTTCCGGTGTTCGAGAATGCTTTTTTAAAAAAAAAAAAAAAAAAATTAAGTTTAAGGACAAATCATAAGGTTTTGGCGGTGATTATAATTTTTTTTTTTTTTTTTTTTTCTGGTCTTTGTGGCTAACGCCAATATTGACTGGAAGCTTTTCTAGGGTCATGTCCCTTTATATTTTGAAAACAACATTTTTTTCATCTGATGGCTCTACACGAAAGAATAAAGTTCATTGGAATATCTTTTCTAGCCGTGTTGCATCCAGTTATTTAATTATTTAGTGCAGTGGCTTATAAATTATATTTTTTGTAAGTTTATAAATTTTAAGATTTATTTAATTGGCACAAAGTCATTGTTGTTACTTGTAGTCTCCTCCTTTCTCAAGCTTTGTTTTTGCTTTAGTGTCAACCTCACCTTTACTCAATTTCTTATGTCCATCTCTTTGTTTCAGAAGCCATCTTACTGAATTTCACAGGAAAACTCACTTGCTACATTTTTTTTCCTTGTAGTAAGTGATTAAATGTGCCCAGCCAAGGCTACTCATATGCCTTCTCATCAAGCTTCACAACCAAATCAAAAATGGAGAATTATAATAATTACATTTGAAACTAGACACTACAAAATGAGTGTATATTACAAGCTGTCAGCATCTAATATAAGTTAATAGACAGATTTAGGATCTATACAAAATTTTTAATTCACACATTAACCCGAATCTTTGTCTTTCCTTGCCCTCCTTTACTCCCACTGGAAGATAAAATCTCTTTGCCGTAAAATGACTCCAATTCGATCTCACTGCTAACGTAACAAACTTTGGCATCCAGAACCAATGGATGTTCGTAGGCTTCAGAATGCATTTCCAAATGTATAATCAAAATAACTAACAATAACTATAGTATATCTGATCAATGGACTGAATTGCCGGACTCCAGCTTTACACGCTTTGAGTAGGTTTGCTTCCCAGCCAAGGCATTCCTCTGCTGTCGCAGAGGGATGGGCAAGCTGCCATGAGTTTTTTTTGCTGTGAAGTAAAGAGTTAATTAGCATTTGGAACTTGATGCCTTTTTACTTTTTGGGTCTTAGATGCATAAAGATTGCCTTACCCACTCCCTAATAAGTGGCCATCCAGATTTAAGCTGCAAAACACTCATAATCTCTTTCCCATTAACCAAAGGTTTCACTTCCAACACTTTCTCAAGACCTGCATATCCGAAAACAAAAAGTATTATTCATCCCAAAGTTGTACCCACAAAATGATGAAACCTTTTTTCAATTCTAGCGATGAAGGGTCGTACATTGCTTTCAATCTTCCAATGGTTATTTTCAACTTCAGTTTAACCATACTCTAATACCAATCTAAAACATTTTTTGTACACCAAGCTATCTAAGTTGCTAGCATGGTACTCACATCACTTCAAAAACAGTGGTCATGCTTAAGGATCAATGATTTGTATTTCTTGAACCTATGCGTTACAGAAACAACATAAAAGCATATGTAGTTAACAGTTCTATAAAGAAGAATATACTATAGTCAAGGAATCAAAACTACAATAATAGTATTTTTCAAATATATAGCTTATCAATTGCAGTAACTAAAATTGAAAAATTAGAGCAGAACTGCATCTTCCAAAAGAATTCAGAATTTATATAGAATTTTTTTTTTTTATATAATAATTATCAGTTACAAAAAGATTACTGTAAAGGTCGAGGGTTCAACTCCCCTCGCAGAAGCTAAAAGTTTCACTAGTCATAGCATTTACCAGTCCATTATGAAATAACACCATTTACCATCCATCAGATCCAAAATAACTTTTGCCGGATTCAAACTCGCCTTTTCTATTTCCTCCTCAAATGCTCTCTCCAGCTAATTTGCCTTGTGTCCATCCAGAGCACTCCACAATAAACCTTATTCTTACTCTAACAATCCTTCCTTTAAAGCTTTTCAAAAAAAAAAACTCTAAAACCACCTTCACAATGCTCCTATCATCTTTAATAATCTGACTATCACCAACATCCAATATGTTTAATTTTGGCTAATATAAAAGGCTAATCCATGGTTTCAACAATATCAACACCTCCTGCCTTTAGGATATCGTTAACTTGAATAATAAAGATCATATCCCATTTGAATGTAAGAAGTAAGGGATATTCTTACAATTTCACAACTCAAAACAGGTCAACTATAAAACTAATAAAAATAATTTAAGCTTCGTTTGGTTCGATTTTTAAACACTATCCTATCTTACAATCCTATTCATATCTTAGCCATCAACAACAACCAAGTCTTTAGGGTTTAGGAAGCAATAGTCAATAAAGTTCTCTTCCCTTAAACTCTGAATTATCATTCTTCTTCGAGGCTCTGTTTCCTCATAAAAAGCAAAAACACTATCTTATCAGTTTTTCCACTCGCTAGTGCCTGTGTCACAACCCTATTTGTGTCCTATTTAAACACACTAAGTAAGCCTAAATAAACAACAAAAATGAAGAAAAAAAAACTCTATTGTATTGCTCTCAATTGAATACAATGCTTGGAATGAATTGAATTGACTTACTAGCTTTATATAGAAGTTTACAAGTAGACCAGGGTGTGAGGTTGCAACGATGTCGGAATCAGAAATACAATATAAATTTAAATAGTAAACTAGTATTTTAAAAGTTTGGGAGTGGAAAAGTATTACTAAGTCATTATTTTGGCAAGAAAAAGTTGTTTATTCTTTGGTGAAAAAGACATTACAAATTTACAACAATTTTTTTTTTCTTTTTGTGTGCGTACATATTTACAACTATAGTGCAGTATTGTCAGGTTGTATGCTTCGCCTAGTTTTTCTCAGTTTTATTTTAATGTCCTAGAATAAGTTATAAAGCTGTTTAAAAAATAAATTAAAATAAAATATGCATGCTTATATATCACTAATTATAACATGAATCAAGAATTACAAATTTGAATTTTACACAATCTGAACATATAGTCATGAGCACGAAAGAGATAACAATATAGTGTAGTGATGGAGAGAGCATTACTTAATTATATGCAGCAAAGAAGGTTTAATTACCTTGAGCTGCATTCGCCTTTACAGAAATTTGAAGATTTCAAGCTCTTGGACTATGCTTCCTCTTCATCAAAGAGGGTACATCTGGATCTTTTTATGGGTTCCCCAAAATCTTGAGCGAACAACAAACGGATCCCACACTTCTTTAAATGGCTTGTGGTGTTGAAATTGATGCCTGTGGTGCTGAATTTGGGGCCCCAGGCATTGACATTGATGATGGGCTCTGTATTGGAGGAGAATTCTTCAAAATAAGGATTAAGGTAATTATACCTCAGGTATGCGTGGTCTGACTCAATTGAATACTTGTATACGTCTACCCAAACCATCTTTGCATTTCAGACTCAACTTATGCTCAAGTTCCATGGTATTGGCTCCAATAATGGTGCAAAAGACAAAACCGAGAAACTTATGATTGAACGAACCTTGTGGTAGGTGTATAGAAGATCCAATACTTCGAGTGTTAAACCACTCAGGAATTTCAACTCCAGGTAAACACATAACAACTTGTGGACTGCCAATTCCCAACTGCATTATATATAAAAACGGTTACTTCTAAAACTGTTAATCATGAATTTTATTTACAAGGAAAAAGAAATTGAAATCATATTGGTAATGAGACGTAATGATACCTCTGATAATTCCAACAGTAAATGTGTATCTGAGTACAGTTTAAATAGAGTGTCTTCAAAATGGTTCCAACGACATTCAAATCCATATTGAAGCAATTGATGAAGCTAAGTGTCTGCATGTGGTAATTTTCATGATTTGAAATTGTCAAATCTGATAATGCTTTCAACAATTTGCAACCCTCTGCCTTCAGTTCTTGTATATTAAATGGAAGCTTTGGCAAGGATAGAAGCCTCTTACAAAACCTTATGTCAAGGAGCTGCAAGTTAGAAAGATTCATAATGCTTGTTGGTACGTTCTCAAAATTGTTCCCGGCTAATACTAAAACTCTTAGCAAGGACAATTGGCCAAGATTATTGGGTAACTCTGTAAGATTGCAGTATTTCAAAGTTAAACTACTTAAATACTGCAAACCTGAGAAAATAGGTGATACCGAACTTGCCAGCTCTAGACTCTTACATCCCTCAAAAGATAAATCATGAAGGTTTTTCAGATGTACCATAGATGAAGGTACTTTGCTTATAGAAATCCCATTAGCTTCAAGCACTTCCAAACTTTCTAAATTTCCTATGTCTTTAGGCAACCTATCAAGTTTCCTACAACCAAAGATGCAAAGATATTTTAGACACTTCAATTTACAAATGCCATTTGGAAGACTCTCAAGACTTGAGCAATTTCTAAGATTCAATCTTACTAGATTGGATACATTCTCAATTGATGAAGACAATTCTTTTATTGCAGTTCCATCTAAATATAACTCTTTTATCTCGGAGGGGATCTCTGGAACCATCTCTAGATTTGACAAACCAGACAGAATAAGCTGTTGAAGGGATTTCAAATTACAAACAGTGCTTGGAAGACTTTCAAGGCTCATGCAGTCCTTAAGATTCAATTCAACTAGTCTCGAGGGACAATCGATGGAAGAAGATAATTCTTTTATTGCAGTTCCATCTAAAGACAATCATTCCATTTTATGTGAGATCCTTGGAGCTGTGATGAGATGAGGGCAGCCAGAGAGAATAACAACTCTTAAGAGACTTTGATTGAATACCAATTGGAAGACTGATAAGGCTTTTGCAATTTCTTATATTCAAAGTAACAAGTTTATTGAGATTCTGAGATGGAGGAGTGATCTCAAACAAACTTTTATAGCCTTCTAGAATCAAACTCTCTAGATTTTGGGCCTCCAAGAGGTCTAGGACTTTAAGAAGATGTTCTGAGTAACTTAGGTCACTGTATTTTAGTTTAGCAAGCTCTTATAACAACAACAACAACCAAAAAACAAAAAAAAAGACCAACGCAAATTAAAAAATCTAATATTTAAAATCATAAAACAAGATTTTCATATAGTATCAAAGTATACCTTGATACCCGTCCATAGGGGTTCAAGATTGTTGTAGCGCATCCTAAGTAGAACAAGGTTCTTAGGATCAAATTTCAAAGGCAACGATGTGTCGGGGTAATGATTCCAATGAAGACATCTTAACTCTATGAAATCAAATTCAATGCTATCGAAACCATGCACCACATTATCGTATCTCGAATATAAGTTATCTGCTATCAAGAATCTTAGATTAGCCATTACTGACAAAGAAAAAGGATTTAAGTGTATATCTCTCATTTCACACATATCGAAGCGTAGGCCTCGGATTTTATCAGTTCCCTATGATCAAAATCAAATGATAAGTCAGCAACACAATTACATAAAATGTATATACCTCCAAACCCCCCAAGCCTGTCTCCACATGAATTAATGTTTAAGGAAAAAATAAAAATGATAGTCTCCTATTTAAAATTTTTCAATATATCACAAAAATATAAAATCGAAATTGAAAGTTAATGTCTTGTTCACTTACCAGATTTTTTTTCAATACATGATAGACATCATCATGATGCCATAATCAACTAAGTTGGCCAAGTTTATTAACAGGTTCTTGTCGGACAATTTCCCAGCCCATTTCTTGAATCAAATCATGCATGCTTATAGTGTCATGTGAAATAGTTATAAGAGCTTTATCAATAAGAACACTTATGCCAATGTGTGAATTGAAGCTACCGGCTAGATATTTATCCCATCGTTTGAAGAAGCATGCAAATCTAGAAATAAATCCTTATCTCTATTCCCTAATCCATCATAACTGATCTTAAGCAACGTTTGGATAACCTCATTCGGAGAATTTTTTAATTCATCCAGTGCACTTTCCCATTCAAACTGTTCTCTGCCAAGTAGAATGCAATCTAAGACTTCAAGAGCTAAAGGCAAACCTTTTGTATAACTTATTACTCCATTTGATAGCTTCATATTAACTTCATCAATTGGATGGTTTTGTTTGAGGGCATGTTGTTTGAAAAGTTAGATGAGATTTATCACTACGTAATCCTTTAACCTCATATATGGTAGCATCCTTCATCCCACAATTTCTAAGCACTTGTTTATCCCTTGTTGTTATAATGATTCGACTTCCAGGACACAAGTTTTTAAGATCTCTAATTAATTCTTTTATTTGTTTTAAATACGTCACATCATCAAAAACAATAAGAACCTTTATACGTCCAAGCCTTTCATTTGAGAAAGTGAGTCTTAGATTAAGGTTTTCATCCTCTAATAATGTAGAAAGAAGTTCCTTTCACAAGTTACTTAACCCCCCTTTATTTGATTCTTCCCTCACATTTTGAATAAAACAAGAATCTTCAAACTGATTTGAGATTTCATTTAAGACGGCACTAGCAATAGTTGTCTTGCCTATACCACTCATACCCAGAGTCCTACCATGCACACTTCATTCAACCCATTAGACAATAAAGATTTAATCTTATGGATCCTTTACTCTACTCCAACCAAGCCCTTGCTATCTGATGGGCCCAAAATATACAACTGGTACTCACGCAAGACAGGCAAGGGAAGGCAAGGGCAAAAGGGGTAAATCACCCGAGGACATGTGTCTTGTTAGTTGTTAGGATTCAGTGTCAGAATAAAGGGGTAGTGGTACCACAGAGAGGGGATATCATTTTTGCGTGCATGAATTGAGTGTGGGAGGTGCTGGCCCTCGAAGACCAGTTGGTGTTATTGTTTTACTGTTTTATTCATACAAACCCATTGTTCTCTTAACTCTCTATTATTATCAATATACCATTTCCATTATTTTGAGCTGTGTGTTGGATTGATACTGGAACACTGATGAATGTTGTGTCTGGTTAGTTCTTATTCTTGTATTTGAGCTGTGTGTGTTTCGTGTAAGTTAAGAAGAGGTCTGTAAAGTGCTAGGTTCCATCAAACTAGTATCAGAGCACACGGTGCTGGGGTATGGTTGGTACTAGAATGGAGGGCAGGATTGAAGGTGTTGAAAAGGAGGTAATAGTGGTTCAGAGGGATGTAGCCAAGGTGGACGAAAACAGTGAACTCAATGAGAGAGATTCTGATGGACATGCAAAATAGGATGAGAAGAAAAGAGGAAGAACGACGGAGAAACGTGTTTGACGAAATCAATCCAGACAGAGGAGGACGTATTGAACAAGGACATTTCAGAGGACAGGGAGGCTCAAGGGAGGACCACGGTGGTGAAGGATCGAACCAGGCAAAGAAGGGTGGAGCCGCCGAGACCTGGGGAGGCCAGAAACTGGAACTTCCTCTCTTTTCCGGCGAGGATCCTTACGGGTGAATCTTCCGAGTGGAGAGATATTTTGCAATCAATCAGATCCCCGACGAGCACAGAGTATCGTCGACAGCCCTTTGCATGGAAGGGGAAGCACTCCACTAGTACCAGTGGACAGATTCACGAACGATGGCGATGACCTGGCCAGCCTTCAAGGTGGCATTGCTGCAGCGTTTTAGTGGAGCGCAGGAGGTCAGTCCATTGGAGATGCTGATGCCGTTGCATCAGGAGGGAACAGTGTTGGAGTTTTGCCAGAAATTTGAAGAAGTTGAGGCATTAACTCACGGCGAGAAAAAAAGAGATACTGACTGCAACATACCTCAACGGATTAAAACTAGAGATTCAGGCTGAAATCAAGTTACAACAACCGGATCTCATGACCCGACCCGATTCCCTGACCTAGGTTACATTGTTGGCCCAACGCGTTGAGGAGAGAAACTGGGCCTTAGAAGAAGCCCAAGCAGGCCTGGCCTAAACAAGAAAATATGGCCACATCAATTATTTATCCAAGCCCAATTCCCACTTACCCAAACCCTAGTTAGTAAATACGGGTACGGCAAAAAAAGGGTACGGGAATTTTATGGGTATAATATGGAAAATAATAAAAAATACGTTTATAAAAATTCGGCTATAAAATTCGGATACGGAAAAAATACGATACGGGTTTAATACGGTGCATTGTCAATAATACGTTTTGAAAAATACGGCAATATCAATCTTAGTATTAATAATTTTATGGATTACCTGGCTAAAATCAATATAGTATTTCAAATGTAAAGTATTCAATTAACCAATAACACAAATATACAATATATAACTGGTATTCAAATTATAATTTCTAGACTCAAACACAATATTTAGCCATAATTCTTTACTAATTTAAAACTTGATAAGTATGATATTAAATGCAACAAATTTTAACTTCCCATTAATCCATCAAAAAATAAAATTTTGTCTCACAAATCTTATTTTATACCTATAATATATGACTTTTTTTTTCACAATAAATTATTATTTTAATATCATCAATCCAATCTAATTTATTAGATTGCACGAAAATAATTGAAGAATATGAAATGATTTTGTATGTGTTTTGAGTTTAAAGTGTAAAGGTGTGGGTGGGAAAATGGATGTCAGTAAGTCATTTTGAGTTTTGAATTTTTGAGAGGATTATTTTATATTTTTATTCTCCTTTTCCAATAAAACAAATGGATGTCAGTGGTTAAATCAGTGTGAAATGGGCGGGAGTGTGAAATGGGCGGGAAAAAGATGTCAATTTCAATTATTCGCGAATAATTCGTGAATAATTCGGATACTTCAAAAATTCGCGAATAATTCGGCAGCTCTTTGAGAAAGACGTGGATACGCGTTTTATACGCGAATTATACGGATGGCCGTATAATTCGCGTATAAAACGCGTATTTACTAACTAGGACCCAAACCCAATTCTAACTCACTTAAGGTTGACGAAAACGCAAAATCCCAAAATTCAAATTCATTTCTTTCATCCCCCAGATCTGCCAACCAAACCCACGTGCCTTCATTACAAGAAAACTGACATTCTGCGTCTAGCAAAATTAGACGCAGAAAGTCACATTTAGACGCTAAGCCATTTTTAGCGTCTAAATTTGGTAGTCGCCCCTTAGTTGCAGTAGGCTGGTCGCAGATTCATAGCGCGTCTAAATTTTGGTTTAGACGCGAAAAGTTTTTTTTTGGCGACTAGCAAAATAGTCGCTAAATGCTGGTCAAATTAGTCCCCCAACTTAGACGCTAAAAGTTCAAGGGTAATTTGGTAAAATTGTATAGCGACTAATCAATTAGTTGCAAAATGTACCTTTTAGTGTCTAATAATTTGTCGCGAATGCCACAAAAATTAGATGCCAAAGGTGTAAGGGTAATTTCGTCAAAGGTATTCGTAACTATTTTATTAGTCGAAGAATGTATCTTTTAGTGTCCAAAATTTAGTGGTTAATTGTTATACTTTTAGATGCTGAATGTAGAATCCAAACGGTTTTCGCGACTATTTTATTAGTAGTTGAATATATCTTTTGGCGACCAAAATTTAGTTGTTAATTATAATTATTTTAGATGCTAAATGTGAAATCCAATAAGTTTTCGCGACTATTTTATTAGTGACTAAATGTATCTTTTGATGACCAAAATTTAGTAGTTAATTATAATCATTTTAGACGCTGAATGTAGAATTCAATAGGTTTTTGTGACTATTTTATTAGTGGCCGAATATATCTTTTGGTGACCAAAATTTAGTGGTTAATTATAGTCATTTTAGACGCTGAACAACTCAATTCTGGAAATAACTTCCACAAACAAAGAACTAAATCATAGAATATATAAGAAAATAACACTATAAAAGGCTTTCATATTTACTCAATTACATTAGCAGAGAACAATGGATTGAAATTTCTGAATTTCATAAGACACCTTATTAGTTACTATGTATCATCAAAATGTCAAGAATAATATACAATTGAACAGGATTTAATGGAATATAGATAAAAAGAAAAGGCTTACTGCCATCTTACAGCTTGCTCAGAAGCACCAATGTATTTGTTCAACAGCTCAGGCCCTTTCATCGATATAAATCGTAAAGAACAAGCAGTAGCAATAGCAACACCAACAATGTGAGTTTTGTCGCAACCAGGATGACCATATAAGAGAACATTTGACCTTAAACGTAAAGGACCTTTGGCAAAGATATTTGGAAACTTTGAAGGCAATTCAATCATCTGACAATTAAATATAGAATCAGCAACAGATATATGACACAAATAGACAAATGGATTTTGCTTTTTCCTTTTTATAATCCAAAAACCCCTCGGCATGAGCACCAAGTTCAGAACCCAAACTATTTACAACAACCTTTAGTTGTTAGAAAACCTAACAGATATAATATCTTAAATATGTGGTTCCAAGAGGATTTAAACCAGTGACATCTTGTAGATAAAAAGTAGGACTATTGAACCAACCCTTGCATCTAGCAAAACTTTTCAGAATAGTTATTCATTCAACTTGGAAGCTAGAAGCATCTAGCTCTTGACATTTTGTACATTACACAAGACACACTAAAAAATTAACTCCAAAAATAGGAACTTTTCTTAGTTAAACTGTCAGATGTTAGAAGAGACTGAATGCTTGTTTATCATCAAAGATTTTTCAATGAGTACTCAACTTTGATGAACTGATTTTTCAAGCTTAAAATCTAAAGCGTACAAATGTACACTCCAATAGGGTTCATACTTCAAAAGGTCCAATAAGCTATCAACTCAAGGAAGCAATAAAATATCAAAATGTTCTGAGTTCAAAGGAGTTTTATTAGCCTTGCATTTCTAAGAAGATCAGAAGTAAAAGAAATAATACCTCTTTGATCGCATTCCGAATGTCATTAAGACCACCAACATCATCCCAACCAGAGCGACCACCTTCAGGAGAAGGTTTACTAATGTCTCGCATAGCAACTGGAAGGAAATCATGCATAGCTTGAGTAAAGTCATCCCTAACTAATGTGGGATGAATGTTCTTTTCACCACCGAATCGGAAGGCGAAAACGGCCAACGGACGGCATGAAGCTCTATCAACCAATATTTCCTGAAACATTGTTATTCCTTTATCTTAAAAATGCAGTAGAAAACAAAGGTCAAGAAATTCATTAAAGAAGAGGGCAACAGTAACATGTAATCTCTTATCTTTAACCATGATAACAACTAATTTAAACAATCAGTGGTAACACCAAAGACAGTTGCATCACCAGAACAAAGTGACTATGGTAGAAGAATTATGTATTGAAAATTAAAAAGGATTTTGAGTAGAACTTCTAAATAACACAGATAGGATTTTGAGTAGGTTTGCTTCGTCCAGCCAAGGCATTCCTCTGTGTATCGCGAGAGGGATGGGCAATGCCATGAGTTTTTTTCTTTGTAAAGTAAAGAGTTAATTAGCATTTGGAACTTGAAACCTTTTTACTTTTTGGGTCTTAGATGCATAAAGATTGCCTTACCCGCTCCCTAATAAGTGGCCATCCAGATTTAAGCTGCAAAACACTCATAATCTCTTTCCCATTAACCAAAGGTTTCACATCCCACACTTTCTCAAGACCTGCACATCCGAAAAACAAAAAGTATTATTCACCCCAAAGTTGTACCCACAAAATGATGAAACCTTTTTTAAATTCTAGCGATGAAGGGTCATACATTGCTTCCAATCTTCCAATGGTTATTTTAAACTTCAGTTTAACCATATTCTAAAACCAATCTAAAACATTTTTTGTACACCAAGCTATCTTACCACCTATCTAAGTTGCTAGCAAGGTACTCACATCACTTCAAAAACAGTGGTCATGCTTAAGGATCAATGATTTGTATCTCTTGAACCTATGTGTTACAGAAACAACATAAAACCATATGTAGTTAACAGTTCTATAAAGGAGAATATACAGTAGTCAAGGAATCAAAACTACAATAATAGTATTTTTCAAATATATAGCTTATCAATTGCAGTAAGTAAAATTGAAAAATTAAAGCAGAACTGCATTTTCCAAATGAATTCAGAATTTATATAGAATTTTATTTTTTTAATATTTTTAATAATTATCGATTCTGAAAGGTTACGGTAAAGGTCGAGGGTTCAACTCCCCTTGCAGAAGCTAAAAGTTTCACTAGTCATAGCATTTATCAATCCATTATGAAATAACACCATTTACCATCCATCAAATCCAAAATAACTTTTGCAGGATTCAAACTCACCTTTTTCCTCCTCAAATGCTCTCTCCAGCTAATTTGCCCTGCGTCCATCCAGAGCACTCCAATAAACCTTATTCTAACAATGCTTCCTCTAAGGCTTTTCCAAAAAAAAAAAAAAAAAAAAAAAACCACCTTCACAATGCTCCTATCATCTTTAATAATTTGATTATCACCAACATCCAATATGTTTAATTTTGGATAATATAACAGGCTAATCCATGGTTTCAACAATATCAACACCTCCTGCCTTTAGGATATCGTTAACTTGTATTGACAACTTCCCAACAAAAGTTCTTGAATTCACCACACAAACAATGAAAAAGAATGAAAAAGCCAACCTGAATAAACTATTCCAATATGGGTTGTGGAAGATTCCTATATGCAACAAAGAAGAAAAAAATGAGATTTTGAAGGGATAATATATAAAATAAAACTGAAAATAAGAAATACAATAAAAAAAAAAAAAAAAATCTCTTCTTTGAATATTTAAATAAAACTCATACTATACAAATCAATATAAAAAAAAATATGATGGAAACACTAATTAATAAAAATAGTAAAAGAGAGAAATAAAATTATTAGGTACCCGAAAGTAGCAAGCTGAGCAAGAAAGAAGGGGTAATGCTTCAGAGGAACAAGCGCCAGTTTATACAACACTCGATTTCCAATGCCCAGGACCACCGTAACCGCCGCTACCACCACCACTTCCACCTTCCTACTCCTTTCATCTTTACTCCTCCTTTTCTCCACCGCGTACGACCACGTTCCCGCCTTCCTCTTCTACACCGCCGCTTCCTCCCCCTCCAATCTCTCCCACACTCCTCCCGCCCCCGCCACGTACAAATTCGAACGTTGTTTCAGCGATTTCAGGATGAACCATGGCCGTTGATTTCTCTGATCGCGTAAGAGGCATGAAATCACCGTCGTATGTGAAGGTTTTCATGATTCAAGTAGAGTAGTGTGTGACATGGCGGGACCGGCAGTGAACCGCTGGTAACATAATGTCATTGTAATGATTATAATCTACTGGAACAGAGGCCGATTGAGAGAGAGAGAGAGAGGGGAAGAGCCGTGTGTAGAATACACACACCAATCTTTAAGATTCATCACCATTTTTAATCTCTAAAAACTCTCTGCCTTCTTTTTCTGGGTTCAGAAGTAAAGCAGTAGGGTTTTGTAATGTTTTATATGTGGTGTGGAAAAATGGAGAAGAAGATGCGTTTGGGAAATTTGGGGAAAAAGCTAGGGCAAACATGCGTGGAGATGAAATTGGAAAAAATGCTTGCTTTATATAGGTTAGGGTATTCTGTAAATAACTTAAAAAAGTAAGGGTTCTAATTAGTTATTTAATTTTGAAATATAATTCTATTATGGAAATAAGTCAATTTGCAACTAAAAATTTAGTCACTAAAGAATTAGTGTTAGTTGCCCATAATTGAGGTTCGACGGGAACAAATAATTTTGGGAGGAATATAAATTTTTTAAGTTAAATTAGCAACTAAATCAAATTTAGTTGTTGTATATACTTTGGGGCCCTTGTAATTACTGTCCAAATATGGGATATTTTGGTAATTTCATTTTTCTATAACTAATCATAATAATTACTAATAAATCCCTAATTATTCGCAACTAATTTAGCAACTAAATTAGTAGTTGCAAAAAATTGTTTTTTGTAACAAAAAATGTAGATGCAAAAAGCCATATTTTAGATGCAAATTATCAAATTTTGGAGGGAAAAAATCACTGGAAAAAATTGCAACTAAATTTATTAGTCACAAAAGCAACCGGTTCTGTGACTAACAAAATAGTCGCAAAAAATTAACTTTAGATGCCAAATGTTGGAACATGTGGGTCCCAAAATTTTAATCCTCTTTGCTCGACTAATGTCAATTTAGTTGGTAAATGTAGCCTTTTTACAACTAATTCTGGTTAGTTGCTAAAAAATTGGTTGCAAAATGTCAATTTTCTTGTAGTGCTTCCCAAACCTCAACTTTCAACCGAAGACTTCCATCTGAGATCTATGGCAACTCTGGGTCAACGTCGTCAAACAGCAGTAGAACCCACACTTTCTAATGAGATTTTTTGTTCAAAAAGTTAACTGAATTTGAGATACAAAGGAAGAGAGAGTGGGGCCTGTGCTATAGGTGTGATGCAAGATATTCTCTAGGGCATAGATGTGGGGAGAAGCAGTTCTAGGTACTTCTAGTTGATGAAGAGGAAAATAAAGAGGAGGAAACAACTAATGACGAAGAAATGGTGGAAGAAGAAGTTCCCAAGGAAGTTGAGTTATCAGTTAGTTCTGTGGTTGGAATTAACCGGCCTAAAATGATGAAGTTGAGTGGAGAAATTAAAGGTAGGGAGGTTATAATTTTAATTGACAGTGGGGCATCGCATAACTTCATAAACAAGGGTTTGGTGGAGGAATTTCAGATTCCGGTAACAGCAACTAAAACATTCGGAGTGAGGGTTGGTGATGGCTATAACGTCAGGTGTCAAGGAGAGTGTAAGGGGGTATGTCTGAGCTTGCAGGGTATTGACATAATACAGAATTTTCTCCCATTTGAGATAAGCAGTGCTGATGTTATTTTGGGTATAGCTTGGCTGGAAACATTGGGTGAAACAACCACAGATTGGAAGAAGCTGGTAATGAAGTTTCATTGTTCGGGCACCATGGTCACACTTAAGGGAGATCCAGCTTTGTGCAGGACTATGGTGTCACTTAAGGGGATGCTGAAAACGTTACAAACCGAAGGATCGGGATACTACATTGAGTTCGGGCATATGCAGATACAGTCAACACAAGAACCAGGCCATTCGGAGTTGATTAAGAGTTTATTACAGTAGCATCAAGAATTGTTTGAACCTCCATCGAGGCTGCCACTGATCAGGATACATGACCATGCCATCAGACTGACAGAGGGGAGCCAACCTCCCAATATCAGGCCCTACAATTACCCCTACTATTTAAAAAATGAGATTGAGAGTATTGTCCAAGACATGTTGGCATCCGGAATTATAAAGCCAAGCAAAAGCCCGTTCTCGAGTCCTGTGTTACTGGTGAAGAAAAAGGATGGTGGCTGGCAATTTTGTGTGGATTACAGAGCCTTGAACAAGATTATAGTGCCCGAAAAATTTCCAATACCGACGGTTGACGAATTATTCGATGAGTTGGGAGGAGCTTCGGTGTTCACTAAATTGGATCTTAAATCCGGTTATCATTAGATTCAGGTCAAAGAAGAAGACACCTACAAGACCGCTTTTCGCACCTATGAGGGCCACTACGAGTTTCTGGTAATGCCCTTCGGATTATCCAATGCTCCTTCTACCTTTCAAGCTCTCATGAATGATATTTTCAAGCCGTATCTGCGGCGATTCCTTCTGGTTTTCTTCAACGACATCTTGGTTTATAGTCCTAATATCATAGCCCACGAAGGTCACTTGAGTCTCACTTTTCCAACCTTAAGGCAGCATCAGTTGGTAGT
The DNA here is from genome assembly GCA_026225825.1 of Pistacia integerrima. NCBI lineage: Eukaryota > Viridiplantae > Streptophyta > Magnoliopsida > Sapindales > Anacardiaceae > Pistacia > Pistacia integerrima. Next base: position 15,675,530 of record CM047745.1, on the reverse strand, counting down.
GAACCGAAAGAAGTGCACATTCGCCCAATCGCAGTTGGAATATTTGGGCCACATAATTTCCTCAAAGGGAGTGGCAGTTGACCCAGCGAAAATTGAATGTATTTTGGCATGGCCGACACCTAAGGACATTAAAGCCTTAAGGGGATTTCTCGGATTGACTGGGTATTACCTAAAGTTTGTTAAAGGATATGGCATACTAGCAAAACCTCTCACCACGCTACTTTTCAAAAATTCCTTTTGTTGGACCGGATCCTCACAAACTGCATTCAATGAATTAAGGGTAATGATTACGGTACCGGTTCTTGCTATGCCTGATTTTACTAAAACTTTTTTTGTTGAAATAGATGCTTCGGGGTTAGGTTTGGGAGTAGTTCTGATGCAAGAAGGTCGACTACTAGCCTTCATCAACTAAGGCCTATCACTAAGGTCCCAAGCCAAGTCCGTTTATGAGCGGGAGTTGATGGCAATTGTTTTCGCAGTCCAGGAGTGGAAACACTATCTTTTAGGTAGGCATTTCATCATCCGAACGGACCAGCGCAGCCTCCGTTACTTAAATGACCAAAGACTACATGGAGAAGAGCAACAGAAATGGATAATCAAACTATTGGGACTGGACTATGAGATACAATATAAACAAGGGTCGAAAAATAAGGTTGCAGATGCCTTATCCAGACGTACTGATAGGGTGGAATGCAATTCTCTCTCTACTTGTTACTTTGGCAGCCGTAAGGAATGGGAAGAAGCTATTCAGCAAGATCCTAAGCTGAACAAAATCTACCAAGACCTGATTACAAATCCCAACAACCATCCACACTTTCACTTGGTGGGCCACCAGCTTTTCTATGATGACCGATTAGTGTTACCTCGCACCAGCCCGCAAGTTTAACTTCTCCTTCAGGAATTTCACTCGTCTCCCATGGGTGGACATTCGGGAATTTTCAGGACCTACAAACGGTTATCTCAGGTTGTCTATTGGAAAGGTATGAAGAGTGACATCCAGACCTTTGTTCACAACTGTGTTACATGCCAATAGAATAAGTATGACAACCTCCAACCAACCAGACTGCTACAACCATTACCAATACCAACCCAAGTTTGGGAGGATCTTTCTATGGATTTCATCGTCAGCCTACCAAAAACTCAACGGGTCGATACAATACTAGTGGTGGTTGACCGGTTAACCAAGTTTAGCCACTTCATACCTCTCTAACACCCTTACACGGCACCACAGGTGGCTGATTTTTTCATCCAGAACATTGTTAAACTGCATGGGTTTCCACGAACAATTGTGTCAGATCGGGACCGACTCTTCATGAGCCTTTTTTGGGGTGAGATGTTTAAACAATCAAGTACAAAACTACATATGAGCACAGCATATCACCCTCAATCGGATGGCCAGTCAGAAGTGGTTAACCGTTGTGTTGAGACTTACCTCCGTTGCTTTGCGGGACAGCAACCAAAACAATGGCCTAAGTGGCTCAATTGGGCAGAATACTGGTTTAACACAACTTTCAATCGGTCCTCAGGCATGTCTCCTTTTCGAGCCTTATACGATAGGGACCCACCAGTCCTTCTTAGATATTCCGAGCATGCATCAGTGGTGGCGGCAGTTGATGAGCAAATGATCGAAAGGAATCACATTTTGGATGAATTAAAGCTCAATTTATCTCAAGCTCAAGGAGCCATGAAGGTCTATGTGGATGGTAAGAGAAGGGATGTTCAATTTCAATCAGGTGACTTAGTTTACTTAAGACTCCAACCTTATCATCTCAAATCACTGGCTCGAAGACCCAACGAAAAACTTAGCCCCGATTTTATGGACCCTATGAAGTGATCAAAAAGGTTGGTCCTGTGGCTTACCATTTGCAACTTCCCACTACAGCCCGCATCCACAATGTGTTCCACGTTTCCCAACTGAAAAAGGTTACCTCTCATCCAATCACCTCACTTCCACTTCCTTCCTTTCTTGATGAAGATATGGTACTCCAAGTGGAGCTTGAGCAAGTCTTACGGAAGCAAAGGTTGATAAATGGGGACTATGAGGTCATAATCAAAGGGAAAGGCCTACCGACTTGTGATAATACCTGGGAGTCCTATACAACCATCTGCCACCAATTTCCTTCTTTCCACCTTGAGGACAAGGTGGCACTCTTTGGGGAGGGTAATGATGGACCCAAAATACATAGCTGGTACTCACGTAAGAGAGGCAAGGGGAGGCAAGGGCAAAAGGGGTAAATCACCCGAGGACAGGTGTCTTGTTAGTTGTTAGGATTCAGTGTCAAAATAAAGGGGTAGTGGTACCACAGAGAGGAGATATCATTTTTGCGTGCATGAATTGAGTGTGGGAGGTGCTGGCCCTCGAAGACCAGTTGGTGTTATTGTTTTACTGTTTTATTCATACAAACCCATTATTCTCTTAACTCTCTATTATTATCAATATACCATTTCCATTATTTTGAGCTGTGTGTTGGATTGATGTTGGAATACTGTTGAATGTTGTGTCTGGTTAGTTCTTATTCTTGTATTTGAGCTGTATGTGTTGCGTGTAAGTTGAGAAGAGGTCTGGTAAAGTGCTGGGTTCCATCACTATCACTAGACGACATATGATTTAGTCTCTTCAAAGTATCTTGAATCATTTTCTCTATAAGTTTTGATTCAGGCCTACAATAGTAAGAAAAGGTAAAAAGAGAAATAAGCATAAATAAATGAAAAGGAAATAAAGACTAGCCTAATTCCAATAGCCCGGTTTCGTCTATCCCTAAACATGAAAAATTTCTTCCAGTACAACATATTTATACATCTCTCTCTTAGTTTTGTTTATTAAAACTATATATAATAATAATAAAAAATAGTCACTACTGACAAAATCATTGGCATCAGAATTTATAGAAATTTCATCCTCGTCACTGCATATCTCAGAGCTAACACAGTAAAATTTTATGCTGATATATAATATTTGTCTACTGAGTAATATAAAAGATGAATTGAAAAGATAAAGTAAAATAGCATTATGAAAAGATGAAGTCAATAGATATCAAGTGATTCCCAATTTGTTAAAAAACTCTGATTTTAAACAATTTTAGTATATTAGAACTTCAATGAGAATAAAATGTCAAAGCAAAAGCATTCACCTAATGACATTTGAATCAAAGCCAGATAGATCTCTGCAACATCTCTGGTCTGTCCCAAAATCGTACTTGATGCTCAACAAATGCATTTCCAAAAGTCCCACTTTGCTTTCCTACATCGAATGGATCTATCTTATAGAAAACTAGAATAACAATTCTACCGTTCGTTTTCTTGCAATCGAGAATCTTTATAAGTTCTTCGAGACACCATCTAGAAGAAGCATAGCGTTTAGAGAAAACGATAATTGAAATCTTTGAACCTTCAATTGCCTTCAAAAGAGAGGGTGAAATCTCATCTCCTATTTTAAGTTCATCATCAATGAAAGTTTCAATCTTTCTCCTACACAAAGCTGCATTCAAGTGGCTCGTAAAACTGTCACGAGTATCCTCACCTCTGAAACTAAGAAAAACATCATACTTTACTTGATGAGAAGAAGAAGAAGAAGAAGTCATCGTACTTGCTTGAAAGGATCTGCTCACGGACTTTGGAAATAAAGGACTGCACTGAGATTCGAAAATGGGCGGCCACATGAGGCCCATCTGGCCCATCTTCCTTCTTTCTTTGACAGTTCTTTGAGAGTTAATGATAGTTTCGTCCCAGAAATGCGGCGTGTTCGAATTCTGATCGCTTTTACGTGAGAAAGGGGGACCACCCTCTAAGCCTAAGTATTCCTCAATGACCGATAACGAGTAGTACCATGAGGGAAAGGTGAAAAGAACCCTATTTAGGGAGTGCAATAGAGAACCTGAGATCCGATGTGAACAATCAGTCGAAGGAGTAGTAAAGCGCACTCACTCTAACGGCATACCTTTTGCATGATAGGTCAGCGAGGAAATAAGAACAGCGGCTTAAGCCATTAGGTGTAGGTGCTTTCTAGAGGTGGAATCTTATAGTTCTTCCTATTTGACCCAGAGTAAGGAATCATATCCAAATCCAAGGTATTTTCTCCCATCTATTCGCTCGGCTGGATGTCGAATGGAAAGGAAAGCCTTACTACTTGAGGGGAACTCCCAAGCAAATAGCGCAATGGAACTCATACTCGCTAGAAAGGAAAGAGCATATCTGCTAATCTAAAAAAAAGGACGCTGAGCCAAGAAACTTCAATTCGGCGCTGGCTAAGACTTCCTCTATTTTTGGAATTCAATCAAGAGTACTAACTGCTGTTGAAGGAATAGAGGCTGTTTCGCTCTTGGAGTAAGGGGGTAGTAAGGGGATAAGGGCTGAGTGCCAAGTCTTCTTTGGAATGCTTTCAAAGGCGTAACTAGGAGCGGCAGGCGAAAGGCTAAAATAAAAGCCATGACTATCAGTTCTGACTCTTTTCCCAAACCCTCAGGTTTGACATGAGAATACGCTCTTTCATTAAAAAGTCAATAGAAGGGCAGAGTTCAGAGCAAAACAAAAGGATTCGATTCCTCAGGGCATAGCTCTAGTCTTAGAATAAAGAAATGTGGGAATAGTGCTTACTTTAAAAAAAGCTTAGAAAGGCAAGGTGATTTATCATTTCTAGGTTGTTTGCAAGAATAAGGGGTTTGTTTGGTCACTGCTTCATCAATAAGCGTTATCCGGAATTCTTTCTGCTCGTGAGCGTAATGCTAATTTTTGACAAATGAGAAAGCCGAACCCCTATCAGCTACTGAAAGCTTAGTAAGGAAGTCAACGGCATTGGCATTCTCTCCCTTACTCTTTTTATTTTTAAAATTCCCTTGTGTTCACTCTTCAAACTCATTTACGCTTTTGGTTCTACTGGATAGCTCCTACCCTTCCTTTATCCTCCTTGCGCTATGAATTGGCTTTCTTGTTGTTAATGGGCAGACAAACTTATGACCCAGACGTGGGTGGGCTTTTTTCTAAGGAAAAAGTATGACCTTAATCTACTTTCTCGGGTATCTAGCTTACGGAAGACAAGGTCTTGACGTTCTATAGATGAACTAGCATAACAGACATGCTTGAATTTAGAAAGGCAAGACAACTCTGAATCACTCGTTGAATACAAAGACAAAGCAACTTTCGCCCTATCCTGACGGGAAGGGAACTTATGAAGAAGACTGACCTGTGCTCTTCCTGTAATCTGACCTTACTATAGCTTTCTTAAAGCTTTTGGCTTATTGATCTCCAACTGTATTTGTATTCGTATCTGGTAATTCTCTTTCTAGTGGATCAAGATATTCGAGGCTAATCCACTCTTCCTTGAAACTTGGAAATCGCCCTTTATTAAAACTTTTTTAACTTATAAATGAGTTGCTTCTCGACTCGACTGACTCACACTCCTCTCCTATCTTTTTAAGAGCTGCCATGGGCATTTTTCTTTCCTTGGATGCTATAAGAATGGGCTGGCTCTTGCCCCATTCAAAAGGATGAAAATGGAGAAATCCATTAAGAGTCTCATTTGTCACTTCTCTTGATTTCCTAAACACCAAGCCAATATCGACAAAAAAAAAAGAGAACTACAACAACCTCCGTGAACAGACGCTTTGTCAGTTAATTAGAGTGTTAGAACCGAAGAAAGTTTTTTTTCTTTGCAGAAAGCCTTGAATCCAATTTCTACACTTTGAATGATGGAGTCAGGGGCTAGCTAGTGAAAGTCCTATCGTGTATTGTATGAAAGCGATGATTGCATCCACTACGTCTTCGGACCGCTCTGCATCCTCTTCCGGCTTTACTAGTATCATGAATGAGCCGCTCCCTGTTACTAATATACCTCACTGAGGAAAACCCAATCTTGACTAAAAGAAATAAAGAGAAAAGGTGCATAACGGAAACACTTGCTTCTTAGCCGCTCTCTTTGATTTCGAATATGGACGGACCTATCTCTAGGCCCAAGCCCAACTAAACAAAAAATCTATTATTTCACAATTATATACGTTACCATTTATCATCTTGTTTAGCAGAGGAGCACTCGTTGGTACCAACTCACCTATTATTGTAGAATTTCATATCAAATTGTAGTTATATAAACTAAATTCATCCTGGATCTCATTTGGTATCTTACTAACTCTCAAAACTCCACCTTCAGCTGAATATGAATACTTGTAACCTAGGAAGTCAAGGGTACCCAAAGATATGAGATTTTTCTTCAAATCTGGTACATGCCGAACACCAGTCAAAGTCCTAATAATACCATCATGCATCTTAATTCGAACTGTTCCAACACCGACAACCTTGTAGGACATATTATTTCCCATCAAGACAACACCACCATCAGTAGACTGATATGTTGTAAACCAATCCCTATTGGGACACATATGGTAAGAACAACGCGAATCAAGAATCTAATTGTCGCCTAAGCAACTAACAAATACAGATAGGACATTGTCGGCATCATCAAAATTATCTTCCACAATGTTAGCAACATCATCAGAATTTGAAGAAAAATTATTAATCTCCTTTTTATCTTTGATTCTTGGGCAATCAGCTCTCCAATGCGCTTCCCAACTTCACACAAACCAAAGATTTAAAAGAACGAAGTACGCCCACGCTAGTCCGCTAGGTCAGTTAAGGCGAGTGGAGCAAAGGAAGAAGCTCTTACTCACTTAAGGGTAAGGCGCTAATGCCACTAGCTTGTTGGCTTGCTAGAGCAGCTAGACTGGCACTAGCTCCTAGCGTTTTTCAGCGGTATCCTGTGATCTGAAATGTGCTGTCGGAAGATAGCATGATACCCTCCCTTGCCTGGACTTTATATACCTAAGTATCCTGTAAACTGCATCTAAGTGTTCTTTTCTTCCATGAATTGACTCACAACATAACCAGCATATGCAATGTCCGGTGGGGTGATTGTAAGGTATATCAACCGTCACAATCAGTCTCCTATACACCATCAACAAGATCACCATCCAATGTCATGAGTCAAACCGTGATTTTGTTCAATAGGAAAGTGACATGAGTGTAATCGCCGCCGAGAATAAACATGCTGTGCCGAGTGACTGGAATCCTCTGAGGTCAGCTAAACAGGCTGACAATCGGCAGAAGATGTTGGGCAAGGCTGCTGGCCTGAAGAGTGAGGCTGATCCGTAACATCAACTGCAGAAGAATGAGGTTCGAGTTGATGAACAGAAGAAGGCCGCAATACATCTCCAACATGAGAGTTGCTAAGAACTTCTCAAGTATCTCCACTGTTGTTTCTAACCTACAACAATTCCCTTAACCTACAACAAAGAGCAGAGTAATTTGGGAAGAAAGCACAGCTGGTGTATTGCTTCATTATCAATCTTAAGTTTTACACAATGGTCAAAGACCTTTTAATCAAAAAAACAATTCAACTGTTTACTAACTGCAGTAGCTAATTAACCATAGTAACTATCATTATACAGCTGGCTAACTATAGTCAATGCTTAGCTCAACTAATCTGACTTCTAACTCAATGTCTGTCAAATTAAACTATTGTTACAGACTTGCAGTACAGTTCTCATTACTTGTTTTCATTCCCGCTGCTACTCAAGCCATGTCCGATTAGTATTATCTCTTTGAGATGCCTGTTCCACTCCAGTCCACATATCTGCACATGTAACATCAAATTGTCATACATAGGTTAAAACCAAACACTGCAAAAGTATAGATGGGCAACAAAAACGCTATCATAAAAGGAAATGTCTCTTATGTCTAGTTTCTATAGAAAATTCATAAGAAAGAATGAATTATTTCACTTGCTTGTACTCCAGTATCAATGCTTATGTATTTCCGATGTAGACTCCTCATCTTAATATATCCATCTTCTGTGCCTGTTCCAGAAGCAAGTCCATTGGATTGATAAGGGACCATGCAAGGGCCTTGACTGCATCACAACAATAATCCTTTGCGTACTAACGAATTTTACTAACCAGCGTACTAACCTAAAGCAAGTACGGGTATCATACGCATAGTACAGATACTATATGTAATTTTAACAAAGGTTAGTAAGATGGTTAGTACAATCCGTGAGTACGCATAGCATTACCCATATTATTTATGAAATAAATCAATGCAATTCATACGTATCAGGAAAAGATAAAACCTACATAAGATTACTTCAGTGGAAATCATATTTTAAAGAGATCATTACTTAATAATAGGCAGTAAGGAAGGTATATTAAGTTACTGAATTACCTTGAGCTGGATGATTCGCCTTTAAAAAAATTTGAAGATTTAAATCCCTTGGAAAATGCTTCCGCTTGCTCTTCCTCTTTATCAAGCATGCAAAATCTTGATCTCTTCATAGGTTCCTCAAACTCTTGAGTGAACAATAAACGGACTCCACACTTCTTTATATTTTTTTCAGGTTTGAAAATGATAATGGCCTCTGTATCGCTGGAGAATTCAAAAACTTCACATGTATTGCAATTATACCCCAGTAATACATGATCTGACTTAATACACGTCGGTCCAACCGAAAGTAGTTTTTTATCAAATGTCATGTAATCTTCTAGGCATTTCACATGCAACTCATACAGAACATTCAAGAAATTGTCCAAACAATCATTATCTTCAACTCCGACAATGGCACAAAAGACAAACCCCATAAATTTCTTTTGATTGAATGAACCTTGTGGTAGCACAATAAAAGATCCAGTACATTGAATGTTAAACCATTCTGGAATTTCACTTCCCGAGAAACACATAACACCTTGTGGATTGCCAGCTTCCTAACACAGCTCACATAAAAATAATTATCTCTAAAAATTTTGATTTAATATAAATCATGATGTAATATAAGAAAAAAGAAATTGAAATCATGTGGGAATGAGAGAGACTGAATGATACCTTTGCGTATTTGAACCGTTCATATTCACCTGAGTACATATCCAATACAGAATCATTTAAAATGTTTCTGAGTGCATTCCAATCCAGACTGACGCAATTCGAGAAGCTAAGTGTCCTTCCGAAATGTCCTTGAATTAGATTTGTAAAACCTGATAATGCTTTCAGCAATTTGCAGCCATCTGCTCTAAGTTCTTCTATATTTCGTGGAAGCTTTGGTAAGGATTGAAGCCTATTACAATACCTTATGTTAAGGAGCCGCAACTTAGAAAGGCTCATGATGTTTGTTGGTATGCTCTCAAAATTATTTCCTTCTAATTCTAAATCTCTGAGTAAGGACAGCTGGTCAAGATTATCGGGTAACTCTGTAAGACTGCAGTTATTCAAATTTAATCTGCTTAACATTCGCAAACCTGATAGACCAGGTGATAGCGAACTTGACAGAGCTGAAGGTAGCTCTCTTACAGAAATTCCATTAGCTTCTAGCACTTCCAAACTTTCTAAATTTCCTGTGTCCTCAAGCAACCTTTCAAGTTTTGAACAACCAGAGATACAAAGATATTTCAGAGACTTTAGTTTACATATTCCCTTTCGAAGACTTTCAAGGCCTGAACAATTTCTAAGACTCAATCTTACTAGACTGGATACATTCTCAATTGATGAAGACAGTTCTTTTATTGCAGTTCCATCTAAATATAACTCTTCTATCTTCAATGGAAACTCTGGAACCATCTTTAGATATGACAAACCAGAGAGATTGAGCACTCGAAGATTCAAATTACGGATGCTGCTTGGAAGACTTACAAGCCTTAAACAGTCCTTAGAATTTCCAGTAGCTTCTAACTCTTCCAAACTTTCTAAGTTTCCTATGTCTTCAGGCAATCTAACAAGTTTCGAACAACCAGAGATGCAAAGATATCTTAGAGACTTCAATTTACAAATGCCGTCTGGAAGGCTCTCAAGACTTGAACAATCTTTAAGAGTCAATCTTACTAGACTGGATGCATTCTCAATCGACGATGACAATTCGTTTATTGCAGTTCCATTTAAATATAACTCTTCTATCTTCACTGGAAACTATGGCACCATCTTTAGATATGACAAACCAGAGAGATTGAGCACTCTAAGATTCAAATTACGGATGCTGCTTGGAAGACTTTCAAGCCTTAAACAGTTCTTAGAATTTCCAGTAGCTTCTAGCTCTTCCAAACTTCCTAAGTTTCCTATGTCTTCAGGCAATCTAACAAGTTTCGAACAACCAGAGATGCAAAGATATCTTAAAGACTTCAATTCACAAATGCCGTCTGGAAGACTCTCAATGCTTGAACAATCTTTAAGAGTCAATCTTACTAGACTGGATGCATTCTCAATCGACGATGACAATTCTTTTATTGCAGTTCCATCTAAATATTACTTTCTTATCTTCAATGGAAACTCTGGAACCATCTTTAGATACGACAAACCAGAGAGATTGAGCACTCGAAGATTCGAATTTCGGATGCTGCTTGGAAGACTTTCAAGCCTTAAACAGTCCTTAGAATTTCCAGTAGCTTCTAGCAATTTTAAACTTTCTAAATTTCCCATGTCCTCAGGCAATCTTTCAAGTTTCGAACAACCGGAGATACAAAGATATCTTAAAGACTTCAATTTACAAATGCTGTCTGGAAGACTCTCAAGGTTTGAACAATGTCTAAGACTCAATCTTACTAGACTAGATGCATTCTCAATTGATGAGGACAATTCTTTTATTGCAGTTCCATCTAAATATAACTTTTCTATCTTCAATGGAAACTCTGGAACCATCTTTAGATACGACAAACCAGAGAGATTGAGCACTCGAAGATTCGAATTACGGATGCTGCTTGGAAGACTTTCAAGCCTTAAACAGTTCTTAGAACTTCCAGTAGCTTCTAGCTCTTCCAAACTTTCTAAGTTTCCTATGTCTTTAGGCAATCTAACAAGTTTCGAACAACCACAGATGCAAAGATGTCTTAAAGACTTCAATTTACAAATGACGTCTGGAAGACTCTCAAGACTTGAACAATTTCTAAGACTCAGTCTTACTAGACTGGATGCATTCTCAATTGACGAAGACAATTCTTTTATTGCAGTTCCATCTAAATATAAATTTTCTATCTTCAACGGAAACTCTGGAACCATCTTTAGATATGACAAACCAGAGAGATTAAGCACTCGAAGATTCGAATTACAGATGCTGCTTGGAAGACTTTCAAGCCTTAAACAGTGCTTAGAATTTCCAGTAGCTTCTAGCTCTTCCAAACTTCCTAAGTTTCCTATGTCTTCAGGCAATCTAACAAGTTTCGAACAACCAGAGATGCAAAGATATTTTAAAGACTTCAATTTACAAATGCCATCTGGAAGATTCTCAAGGCTTGAACAATCTTTAAGAGTCAATCTCACTAGACTGGATGCATTCTCAATTGACGAAGACAATTCTTTTATTGCAGTTCCATCTATATATAACTCTTTTATATTGCATGGTATCCCTAAAACAAGCTTTAGATTTGACAAACCTGAAAGATTAAGTTGTTGAAGAGATTCCAAATTACAAACACTGCTGGGAAGACTTTCAAACCTTAAACAGTCCTTAAGATTCAATTCAACTAGTCTAGAAGGACTTTCGATGGAAGAAGATAATTCTTTTATTGCAGTTCCATCCAAACACAATCGTTCAATATAACATGAGATCCTTGGAGCTGTGTTGAGATTAGAGCAGCCAGAAAGAAAAACATCTCTTAGGGACTTTGATTGAATTCCAATTGGAAGACTGATAAGGCTTTTGCAATTTCTTAGATTCAAATTAACAAGTTTACTAAGATTCCGAGATGGAGAAGGGATCTCGAACAAACTTGTACAACCTTGTAAAGTCAAGCTCTCTAGATTAGGAGCCCCTGAGAGGTCTGGGACTGAAAGCAGATGATATGAGTAACTCAAGTCAATGTATTTTAATTGAGCAAGATCCTGTAACAAAAATGGAAATCACCAACCCAAATTAGGAAATCTAATATTTAAAATATATAAAAGAAAACTTTCACATGAAATCAAAATATACCATGACACCAGTCCAAAGTTGATTAAGATTGCTATGGTGCATCTTAAGTACAACAAGATTCTCTGGACAAAATTTCAATGTCAACGATTTGAAGGGGTAACCATCCCAAGAGAGGCATCTTAGCTCCGTGAAATCAAATTCTAGGCGTTCAAACCCATACACCTTATTGTAATCATATTTTGATTTATCTACTATCAAGAATCTTAGATTATCCATCTCTGAGAAAGCATAAGGATTTAAGTGTATCTCTTTTATTTTAACCATATCAAAACATAGGCCTCGTATTGTATCAGTTCCCTACAATAAAATTCGAACGATAAATTAATAGCACAGTTACATACATATATATACCTTCCAAATCTCTAGGACATTAAAAAAAATAATCTCATAGATAATTTTTTTTTAAAACTTGACAAATATAAAGAATATTGAAATAGAAAGTTAATGTCTTTTGTACTTACCATTTTTTTTTTAAGTACACGATAGACATCATTATGATGCCACAATCGACTACGTCGACCAAGTTTATAAATGGACTCTTATCGAACAATTTCTCTGCCCATTTCTTGAAGCAAATCATGCATTTTTATGGTTCTGTATGAAATGGTTATAAGAGCCTTATCAAGCAGAACACTTATTCCAATATGTGAGCTCAAAATGCCGACCAGATATTTATTCCATCCTTCAAAGAAGCAAGCAATATCTAGAAATAACTCCTTCTCTTCAACATCTAATCCATTGTAACTTCCCTTTAGCACCGTTTGGATATCCTTATGAGGAGAACTTTCTAATTTTTCAAGTGCACTTTCCCCTTCAATTTTTTCTCTACCAAGTAGAAACGAGCCTAACACTTCAAGAGCTAAAGGCACACCTTTAGTATAACTTATTACTCTATTTGATAGCTCCATATAATCTTCGTCCATGGGATGGTTTTGGTTGAAGACATGCTGTTTAAAAAGTCGAAGAGATTCACCACTATGTAATCCTTTGACCTCATATATGGTTGCATCATCCAGTCCACAATTTTTAAGCACTTGTTTATCCCTTGTTATAATGATTCTACTTCTTGAACCCAAATTTTCAAGATCACCAATTAATTCATTTATTTGTTTTTTATCTGTCAAATCATCAAAAACAATGAGAAGCCTTTTACGTCGAAGCCTTTCTTTTGTAGAAGTGAGCCTTATATTGGGGTGTTCATCCTCTAATATTTTAGAAAGAAGTTCTTTTTGCAAATGACTTAGTTCACATTTTTCCGATTTTTACCTAACATTTGGAATGAAATAAGAACCTTCAAATCGGCTTGAGATTTCATTGAAAACTACATTGGCAATAGTTGTCTTGCCTATGTCACCCATGCCCCAAATTCCTACCTTACATACTTCATTCGACCTATTAAACAATAAAGATTTAATTTTCTGGATCTTCATTGCAACTCCAACCAAGTTCTTGTTATCACTAGATGACATATCATTCAATCTCTTCAAAATGCGTTCAATAATTGTCTCTATAAGTTTTGGTTCAGGCCTACAGTTCAAGCAAATTGTGAAAAGAACAATAAGCACAAATAAATGTAAAAGAAATGAAGAGAAAGTCTAATTCCAATAGCCAACTCTTGTCCATCCTTGAAAATAAAACTTTTTTAGGCATGATTACAGTTAAACCTATTGCAAATAACTGATTATAATTAAATCTAATTTGTTTTAAATAATTAAATTTTTAAGCTTATTAATAATAATAATATAATAAAGCAACCGAAGAAGGGCAGGGGTTGAAGTGGAAGTTATAGGTAATGGGGGCATAGTGTGGTGGCGGGTGCGGCAAACATGGATGGCCCAAAAAGCACAACGAAACTAGTAGGACATTCCCAAATTACTATTTTTGAAATCCACAAATCAAAAGTAGTAATTTTTGAAACATAAAATTATTCAAGTGGATCTATCACAAAAAAGAAACTTCACTCTATCCCTATCAAATCTTCATCCTACAAATTGAATAGTTGTCATAGTTGTAAAAAATAAAAAAAAGCACTTGAGGTTAAATGTAAAGATGACATATATATTTATGTTGAACAGAAAAAAAAATAATAAAATAAAAAAGGGGTAAAAGTTGCTTGTAAAAGAGTCGAACTTGAACGATAAAATATTATCAAAGCAAAAGCATTCACCTAGTGACTTTTGAATCAAAGCCAGATAAATGGGCTGCTTCCGTCAAAGCTTTCCTCCATCCATGCAACATCTCTTGACTCTCCGGAAATCGTTCTTCATGCTTAACAAATGCATCTTTAAAAGTCCCAGTTTGCTTCTTTATATCTGATGGATCTACATAATAGAAAATTGGTATCACAATCTGACCGTGCATTTTCCTGCAATCGAGTATCTTTGCCAGTTCTTCGAGGCACCATTATCATCAATGAAAGTTAAAATGTTTTTCCGACACAAAGCTGCATAGAGGTGACTGGTAAAACCATCACGAGTGTCCTCACCTCTGAAACTAAGGAAGACATCATACTTTACATGAGAAGGAGAAGACGAAGACGAAGCAGAAGCCATGGTACGTACTGGGCTTGAAGCAATCAAAGTCTCCAACTTCTCACAGAATTTGGAAAAGGAAACCAGGAATTAATCAAATTGATCAAAGTTTACTGTAAGGTTCTTTCTTGAAATCAGAAATTACTTAATCAACATATATTATTCCATACCGCGTTGGAAAATGACAATCTTTTATTTAGTAAACATCGAAGGACAATTATCATTACGTTTTGTCGTAATTATAAATTAATTTACATGTTTTTGTCTTTATACACACCTTTAAGTTATCAAAGTTGACTGAGATTTTTCTACGCGTATTGGAGCCAGATAATGGGCATCGCCACATGGAGAGCAACTTAAAGCTAATTTATATATTGTTGGTGCGTAATTCTGACACCAATGATTTCGTATGTGTAAAGTGTTAAACATGTCTTAAAAATTATATGTGATTAATTTATGAGAAGTGATTATGGTGTTGAGATGATATAGGTTTAAAGAAACATAAATAAGAGATTGATAAGAGAGGTTTTTATAGTAGTTTGGATGCTTAAAGCGAATCTTACGTTCATTGTTATTTTATTATTTTTTGACTATTTTTTCTAATATTACCAATAAGGCATATAAAAATGGAAAAATGCTTTTGTTACAGAGAAAAATATGGTTGAAACTCACATTTGTACCTAACTCTCATATATCTAGCCTCTCTTTTTCATGAAGAGAGAGGTGTCTATACCTTTGAGGTCAATGTAATGAGTGTTTTTGCAAGTTATCTTTACACGTAGGGATCACTCCTTAATCCTTATCTCAAAATGAGATAGGAATGATATAAAATATCTCTTTGAGGTGGTTTGGGTTTTGACAGCTAATACCACTTTGTCTTTGAGTGCTTGTTAAGCTCTAATTGGTGGTGCTAACATCAGTGTATATTTTTGGCATAACAGAACCCCCCCAATTTTTTAAGTACGTAATTGCACTTTAAAAACTCATGTCTTTGATCTGAATGGTTGTTGCACTATAGGCTACAATCTCTAACTGAAGAGCTCGAATTATGTCTAGCATGATTGGGTGTTGAAAGCTAGGACTGCGATCTGAGAGCTTGAAGCGATCCGAAGCTGATCACGATCTGATAACTGATATAAAATATCTAGTAGATGAATTCCTAGAGAAAGCTGATGTCAGAAGCTCAAACACACGGTTCAGAGGTCCTAAACGAATGTGTCAACTTAAAACAATCACAACTTTTGATTCGGGAAGAGTTTTGGAGCCCGTAAGATATTCACGGAAAGCTCATTCCGAGTTCTACATCATGGCAATAGGGAAACTCAATTGGGGCCATTTTTGGGGCCAAAATCTACTATTTCAGCATGTTTCATGGCTGTTTTTAGTTTTCTATGCGTTTTTTCTAACACTAGCAGTTGGTCGCGATCTAAGAATTGATTGCAATCTGAGAGTTGAGAACACGATTTGAGGTTGTTCGTAATCTCAAAGCTAAGAGTTGATAGCGATCTGAGAGCTAGGAGCCGATTGCGATCTGATAGGGGCTCGATCTAAGAGCTTGAGGCGTGCGATCTAAATGATTCGAAACGCATAACTCAAGACGAGGAGTTTGATCTGGAGCATGCGATCTGAGAGCTTAAGGAGCTTGATATGTGCACACGATCTTAAGCAAATGAGCGAGCTTATGAGCTCAATCAGAGAGTATAAGGAGTTCGATCAGAAAACGCGAAGCTTGATTTGAGAACTCAAGGAGTTTGATCAGAAAGCGCGAAGCTTAATCTAAGAACACAAGATTAGCGATCTGAGTGCTCGGAAGCATGATCTAGGTGCTCGAAAGCATGATCTGGCCGCTCGAAAGCATAATCTGGGTGCTCAAAAGCGCGATCTAAGTGCTCGGAAGCACAATCTGGCCACTTGGAAGCACGATCTAGGTGCTCGAAAGCACGATCTGGCCACTCGAAAGCACGATCTGGCCACTCGAAAGCACGATCTGGCCACTCGGAAGCGCGATCTAGGTGATCTGAACGCATGATCTCAACGATTTTGAACACGTGATCTCAAGAGCTTGGGAGCTCGATAGCTTGGGAACTCCTTAGCTTGGGAGCTAGAGCTAGAGACCTCGATCTGATCTTAAATATCTGACCATGCGATCTGAGAGCTTTAATGCATGTGATCTAAGCGATTTGAAGCTGAAGATCAGGGCAATCTAGTCACGCGATCTGGGAGCTCTGATGCGCGCGATTTGAAGCTAAAGATCAAAGTCATCTGGGCATGCAATCTGAGTGATCTAGCCACGCGATCTGAGAGCTTTGATGCGCACAATCTAAGATATCTGAACGCACGATCCAAATCTGAAGATCAGGGTGATCTGAGTGTGCGATCTAGGTGATCTGGCCACGTGATCTGAGAGCTCTGATGTGCACGATTTGAGAGATTTGAGTGCACGATCTAAAGCTAAAAATCTAAGCGATCTGGGCGATTTGGCCACGCGATCTAAGAGCTTTGATGTGCATGATATGAGAGATCTGAGCACGCGATCTGAAGCTGAAGATTAGAGTGATCTGAGCTTGCGATTTGGCCAGGCGATTTGAGAGATCTGGCCACGCAATCTGAGAGCTCTGGTCTAGAATAAGCTTCAATATTTTTGACGATAACTTGAGCTATAAACCTCGAATTTTGATGATTCTTGGACCATCGGAAAGCTGACTCGAAGGGATACAACTCTTGTGTTTACTGCTTTGCCAAATTCATACTTTATCTTGCTCAAATTTTCACATCAAATAACATGAAGGTTTTGAGGCTTGCTGAAAAACATGGAGAGCTGATGTGAATCATGCCCCTCCTTCTAATGTCAAACTATTTATGCGTGATTTTGACACCAACGACCTCGCACGTGCAAAGTGCTAAGCATGTCTTAGAAATTACACATGATTGATTTATAAGAAGTGATTATGGTGCTGAAATGATATATGTTTGAAGAAACATAAATAAGAGATTGACATGAGAGTTTTTTATAGTGGTTTGGATGCTTAAAGCGAATACTACATCTACTCTTTTTATTATTCTCTAACTATTTTTCTGATATTATCTGTAAGGCGTACAAAAATGGAGAAATGATTTTATTACAAAGAAAAATAATGGTTGGAGCTCACATTTGTGCCCAGCTTCATATATCTAGCCTCTCTTTTTCATGAAAAGAGGTGTCTATTTATACTTTTAAGGTCAATGTAATAAGTGTTTTTGCAAGTTGTCTTGACACGTGAGGATCACTCCTTATTTCTTATCTTAAAATGAAATAGGACTGATATAAAATATCTCTTTAAGGTGGTTTAGGTTTTGACAGTTAATACCGTTTTATCTTTGAATGCTTGTTAAGATCTAATTGATGGTATTGACATCAGTGTGTATTTCTGGCCTAACATATATATATATATATATATATATATATATATATATATATATATATATATATATATATATATATATCCATTTTTTCTCTTACATTTCCCGGAAATGTCTTTGCATCTATTCTATTTTTTATTTAACTAGATAATCTGCACACAGTTAAGTAGTTAACATGGCCTTATGTGATAAAACTGATACCTCCTCCGAGAATTATAAAAAGATTTTTAATCAACAATAAAAAATTATAAAATAGCAAACTTATATATAAATTTCTCATTAATTTAAACTAAAAGAACCAAATATTTTAACTAAACTCAACATTAATGTTCATAAATTATAATTCCCTCAGAATGAAGAATAGAAAACAATTAAGATTTAATACTCAAAACAAGGCAACTTAATTGATTTAAACTTGTTTTACATAATTAAATTAGAATTTTATCATAATATTACATTTATCAACAACGACCACTTTTGCTGAAAAGAACAAAGTCTTTTTACACTTTATGTATTTAATTTTAACAATTCAGAATGCTCATTTATAACTACATGTAATATTCTATTATGATTTGTTTGCATTCAACTTTTTTATCTTTTCACAGTTCATGGTCCATATTAATACGTCAGAAAACCTAACCCCAACGACGTTCTCTTTTTTATCAATTTCCCCCTTTTTTTTTTTTTTTTTTTTTGACTATTCGTAATCCATATAATATGATACAACAAAGTAGTGGGTTGGATACCCAATTCAAATGGGCATCCAAGTCCAACCTATAAAATAAAATAATTGAGTTGATAATTGATGTTGTAACAACCCCTTGGGTGATGTGTTTGCATATATCATTCATTCATTAACCCATATTAAAAAAAAAAAAATTTCAAATAATTAATTGAATCAGACAATTATATGATTAATTAATAAAAATTTAAATTAATTGGTAAGGGAACCATTATAGTCCGCTTACTTCTCCATAGTGTGATTGTTGATGTCAATGTATGTATATAGAAATAGAATGCTCATGGATAGCTACATTAATATTCTATTATTATTTGTTTGCATTCAGTTATTTAATTGTTTAGTTCATCTTCCAAGAAGGAGAACAACTTTTCTTTCGTGAGGGGTAATAGAAAATCTAGTGGGTTGGATTTTCACCCACTATCCAATTTACATACAAGCAATGCTACAGTTACTGAATGATACGCATCGAATTCGTGCACCGAATAATATGGAACAATCCTGACCGTTTATTCATTATCAGTTAATATTAATCAACGGTCAAGATTTTATTACGTCATTCGATGCACAGATTCGATATGTATTTTCGGTGACTCTATCATTTTCTTTTACATACATTGTGTTGATAATTGATGTTGGTTTTTTTATTTTTCAAAAAATTAATAAAAAAAATAAGACAATTATATAAGTAATTTTATAATTTAATAAAAATTTAAATTAGATTGATAAGGGAAACTTTTAAATAAGCATTATTGACAAAACCTAGGAAATGCCTTCATTATGAGCAAGAGGTGACATTGTTTCGCACTCCTACCTGCAAGCATGGTAAACCAATTAAAATCTCAAAACCATCAAATATTGTGTAGATTATGTTGGTCTGCCAAGGCTTCTCAAATGTCTTGTGTTCACACTTAACAACCAAATAAAAAATTCAGAGTTTTATTTATTACTTTTCAAACCAGCTGTTCACACTACAAAATCAATGTATATTACAAACTGCGTCAGAATCTTTGATCTGTCTTGAAATAATTAAAGACTAGCATTACTTCGAAAGAATCAAAAGCAAAGATAGTACCAAGTGAAGGAGACGACAGATACAGCCAATCACGCAACTGCAAAGAGAAATACTAAATTAAGGCCGGGACTCGAAAAAAATTCTATTTCCTACCAATTATTTTCTAGGGTCCTCAGGAAATAGAAGATCTTTCTAGGGCAAAAATAATTTGTTGGAAACAAGGTAAAATTACCTTGACTTATTCGATTCGAAAGGCAAGATTGCCTTTGAAAATGTATCAAATTCTCGAAAATTCGCTTAATCAAAACTTCTCAGTTCTCATATCATTAACATCCTAAATGGTCTCTCTTCTAAATCCAAACTCAAACTCTAGGTGTGACCGTTAATTATGGAACGCCAGTTATCTATTTAAACATGATATATTAGCAAATCTTAATTGTTTTATACAGTGATATTGAAAAAATGAAATTGATTTTTTCAGTTTAAAAAGAAAAATTGTAATAAATTTTTCACAGAACAATTTACTGTGTTTTGGATTATCCAAAGTATAAATGAAGTTCTAACAATATTAACAATAATAAAAAAAAATATATATATATATATATAGGCTAACAAATAGCAAGTCAGGATCATAGCTATGCAAATAAATAACTACAAATAAATTCTCTAGTTTTCATCCATCTTCATCATAAAATTACGCAGCCACGCCCTTTAGGTTTTGCCCCATCATTGTCTGTAGGGCTCAGCATAGTTGTGGCTGTCACATTCATTGTTGATCCGACAAAATCTTGAGGAAATTCATCCAAATCAGAAGTACAGCTACTAGATTCGTTTGCACTTGGGTTGAAATCATTTATACTTCGATTAAACTCTCCCGCTTCTCTCTCACGTTGAACTAGATGCAACCCAGAACTTTTCACATCCAAATTGATAATATAGCAAAACAACAAAGGCATATCAAAAATCATGATCAAACAATTAATATATGAAATAAATCAATGCAATTCATATATTGTATGGGCCAAAAATCATATTGGGCTTGACAAGATATAATAACGAAATAAACATATTACAGCTTAGTGCCTTAACCCAATTTCGATTAAACTTACGCTTAAATTCATCTTGTGGATTGACTACTCCATGAGTTAGGTTTTTTTACAAGTTAAGTTAAATCGAACTCCAGCCCATTAGTCCACATTCGTTCCAAAATAGGAATTATAATCTTATTTACTTTTCACTTTAGTTAAGATCCAATATCTTACTCGAAGTGGTAGTCCTACTTTGATAAAAGCAAGTCACAAGACTTCCTTCCTAATTCAAACTCCTCTACCCACTAGAGCTCAGAGTTCTACTAGGAGTCCCACCTCTTTGGTTTACTATATAAACAGAGGTCATTTCTCTCATTATGTATTCACAAATAACCTAGAGTTTTAGCTTTCAAAGTTCTTACTCTCAAGAGCCGTTGTCGCCTCTCTCGCTGTAAAGCTTAATTTCGACTAACTTTATAGCCTTTAGCCTTTGTAAAGTTGTGCTCCAACCACTTTACAATAAGCCCCAGCCGCATTATTGCAATAAACCTTTCCTACTCAACCCTCGCTGAAATAATTTCAACCATGTTAACTTGAGCATGGGATTGTACTAACAGTAATATTAATCATGAATTACATATTTGAATTTTACTCGATATAAAACTGACGTTTCTAAGTCATATGAACATATATAGAAATGATACTAGAGACTAGAAGAAAATCAGTCATAAGCATGTAAATAGACAAATAGTTTAGAGATAAAGAGAGCATTACTTAATTATTTAAATCCCTTGGAGTATGCTTCCTCTCGCTCTTCTTCATCAAAGATGGAACATCTTGATCTTTCAGGTTCCTCAAACTCTTCAGTGAACAATAAGCGAACCCCAAAAAATGATAATGGCTTTCGATCCCAAGAGAATTCAAAAATATTATTATGAAATGTATTGCAAATAACCCCAATAATATGTGATCTGAATTAATATACGTGGGTCCAACTGAAAGTAGATTTTTTTTTTTTTAGTCAAATGTGATGCCGCCGTTGATGCATCTCGCCCGAACTCATACACAACACTCATATATGGTAAAATCAGTGGACAATTTTCAAGCACTTGTTTATCCTTCAATGTTATAATGATTTGACTTTCCAAATACAGATTTTCAAGACCTCCAATTAATTCATGAATAATACTACACTTACAAAGACATTTAACAAAGATCTCTATACAAAGTGATATGACAAAAAATGAATAGAATTGTGAATTTAATGAGGTTAACTTTTTATTTCACTCTTTCATTCATTTTTTGCCACTTCACTTTGTATGGAAATATTTGTAAGTATAGGATTATTGTTAATTCATTTATTTGTGTCAAATCTGACACATTATCAAAAACAATAAGAACACTTTTACGTCTAAACCTTCCTTTTATGATTGTGAGTCTTATATTGAGGTTACATCCTCTAATATTTTAAAAAGAAGTTCTTTTTGCAAGTGACGTAAGAACACAAAGAAGGAAGATAGAAAGAAAAACTAGTTTTATATAAGAGTTTACAAGTAGATTTAATGGTTCAGAACTTCAGATCCGTACATATCTATTAAGATGAATGGCCAGGATTAATTATATATATTAACAATAGAATCTTAGTCCTATTATGATGTCTATCTAGTAAAAGAACATTCTAGAAGCTTCTAGAAAGGTTCTTTGGCAAATTCTTTGATGCTTATGTGTCAAGTCTAAGTCAAATCTCTTGAACTGGATATTAGGCCTCATATGGATCTGGATTGACACATCGACAAGAATTGTCTTGCTTATACCACTCATACCCTAAATTCCTACTTTGCATACTTCATTCAGCCCATCAAACAATAAAGATTTAATTTGCTGGATCTTCATTGCTACTTCAACCAAGTTCTTATAATCACTTGAAGACGTATCATTCAATCTCTTGAAAATATGTTCAATAATTGTCCCTATAAATTTGGATTCAGGCCTACAATTGAAACAAAAGGTAAAACCAACAATAAACTAATCAATAAATTAATGAAAAAGAAATAAAGACAATTTTGGTTGGGACTTTCCAGGAAAAGCTTATGGCATATACGAATTTATAGAAATACAACATTTGTCAAGAAACTATTAATAGTTTGGTTATCAATTAAAAAAAAAAATTTCCAACTTCAGATCCTTTAGTTTTGTTATTATAAAAGTAGTTGTTCTATAAAGCAATTTAAATGGATTACATTACCTTTTATATGAGTAATAAAGCTTATCAATAAAAAAAATTGAGTAAATAAATAATACCTATTAATTTAAATTGAATTTAAATATGAGTATGGTGGTCAGCCACCTATCATCTCATTAGAATCCATTAATCAAATTTTTGTTTTTCTCAATTACAGCTTTATTCTTTATAAAAAATTATTAATAAGACAAAAATGAATTATATACACATCCTACCAGAAATAAACCCTTCTATTATTATTCTCTACAAATCATATGTAGAATTATTATCTCATAACAACAGAAAAGATATTATTTTGAAATATTAAAAATAGATTATTAAGATTTTACTTTAATTTATTAAATTTCAATAATTAGAGGGGTAAATAAGACGTTTCATTCATTTATTTTTTTTAATTTTATTATTTTACCCCTCCACAACTTTTATGCCGTGCTAGAATGGCCTATAAGGTGAAGAGGGTGAAAATAATAAAATAAAAAATTAGATGAAGAGTTTTATCTACTGAATCAATTAAAAAAATGTTAGAATTAATTTGCATTATAAAAAAAGGTCAGATTTAATTTACATCCTTAAAAAAAAAGTTTCTTTTTAATAACTTCTCTATTTCTAACTAAATTATATTACAATGTTCGTACTATTTCCTAATCCTAATTGAAACAGTTTAATTGATCATTAATATTGAGATACTTGATCTGTGTTTGTACAAATCATTTATCCATTAACTAATATTAATTCTTTTTTTCAAAAATTAATAAAAGAATGAAACAATTATACATAGAATCTCTCTATAGCAATACTTTATATAGGAATAACCTTCGTATAGTCATAAAAAATTTTGATCCCAATTTGAACCATATATAAATAAAAATAAATTTCACATTGTAATAAGTTATAATTTTTCTAGGCCTCAACTTAAGAAGCTTGTCTCTACATGGTAATAATTATATGTATATTACAAAAAAAATATATATTGTATTACGTTAAAGGTTTAAAATGAAATAAAATATTTATCTAAAATTGTTTGACAATGATTTATACTATAGAATTATTACCACATCTCTTATCTTGTCAGTTCATAATAAATCACTAACATAAACACTTTCTTATTAAAACCAAAATATTTTTAGCATGTCAAATATGTTTAGAGTTTCTTGACACGAAAATTTTGATATTTATACACAATCATCCTCAAGATTATCTCCTTCCTCTTCTTGTCTAATTCTAATATTTTTTTTTTCTTCGATTAAAACATACATGACTTATTACTTATTTGGATGATTGAAGAACACATTAATATAATTTGATTAACGTAGTGAAATCAAATCTGATCATTCAATTCTGCAATAACTCTTTGATATTCATTTTCATATTATTTTAATACTACTAAAACAATGAATTGATATTCTAATACTACTAAAGTATGAATTATAAAATAAGAAATTATTTTAAATAAAAAAATAATTATTGTAACTATACTTCTATTAAGTTATAACTTTCTCATACTTATAAATTTAATTAACCTCAATATTATAACTATAGAGAAGTTCTCCTGTATAATTAATTTAATAAAAAATTAAATTGGATTGACAAGGGAGAACAATTCCAGTTCCCTTATTTCTTCCTGGTGTGCCTCAAGGAGATAACATTGTTTGCACTCTTACACCAAATTATAGAACAACCGTTCAAATACAAGTGTGAATAAAGTTGGAATCATAATAAAATAATTCTCTAATAATGACGTTATTACGTAAATTTAGTAAGAATTATACTTTGATACCATTAGATTCATTTGTAAAATATTACTTCAGTCCAATGATGATGAATCCAACGGCATTTTAAACATGATCCTCACAAAATTTAAATAATGATGTCCACTTCATTAATACAAGTATAAAATGTATAATCCAAA